>QEPC01010671.1:1834020-1853314 GCA_003113815.1 Sphenodon punctatus
GCCTCCCCGCACCAGTCACGCCCCCCCCCCCAGGCCCTGACCTGAAAAACTTACCAATCAAGGCTGTCCTTGCCTGGCTGCTGCCACCACATGCTACTCCTCAAGTCCTCCGCTGGCGCCGCTGCACCTCCGGCCACCGGGTGGGTCCCATGCTGTGCCACGCCACCTCCTTGCCTCCGCCGCCACCGCGCCACCTCCTCATCTCCACTCCGTCTTTGTGCCGCCTCTGCTCCGCCGCCGCACTGCCTCCTCACCTCCGCTCTGCCGCCGTGCCATCTCCTCACCAGTCACCACCTCGGAGTCCCACGCCGCATCGCCGCCGCTTCTCCGCCGCCTCCTTCTGTCGCCACTGCCGCTGTGCTGCTATCCGGGTCCTCCATCTGGTCCAGGATGAAGATCTCCTGGATCGCCACTCCTTCACCAACTCCTCTCCGCTGCGAGCTGCTCCTCTCTCCGCCGCTCTGCTCCGGTCCACCTCCTCTCTCACCTGTTCTGCATGCCACGGATGTCTGCCACCCGGAAGTTGCTTTTATGCAACTTACGAGAGAGGAGGCGGGGCCAGGGAGGGTCACATGGAGGACCCTGAAGTCCCTGATTAGCAGAGGGGCTGCGGGGCCCGGGGTTTTAAAAATCTTTCTTAATCTTCAGGGATTCCCAGACTAGTGGGACTGGGACCGGCGGGGGCCCCCGCACCGGTGCTGCTTCTCGTGCCCTTAGCCCTGCGAGTGTGCAGACTGTGCAGTGCAGCCACCATACACACACACGCCCGGTCACCCGACCCGGACCTTGAATTATTATTTTTTTTAAATTAAGCCCCTGCTGCCTGAACAGTGGGGGCCCCGGGCAGCTGCCCTGCAGTAGGGCCAGCCCCTGATTGTAACACGCTCTACGTGGGGCTACTGTCAGGACTGGGTCTTGAACCCCTAGCCCTGGAAGATCTGGAGCACTGCCTCAAGGGCTGGTGCCATTTCGGGCAGTGCTAATGACCAGGTTCGGACTCCTGTGTCTTCCTTCGTGTCTCCACCCCCTGTCTTGCCACACCCTTCCCCAGTTGTGTCCTGTCTCCTTGGCATTGTCTCCCAGCTTCCTGATTGGCCACAGGGCAGCATATAATCCATGGCATGGCCACAGGAAGCTGTGGGAGCAACTGCTCTTACCTTCCTGTGTACAGGACAGTGTGAGCTGTGAACCCTGCCTTCATCTCCCTTTGTCTGGTGGGCCCTTCCCTCTCTCTTCCTCCTTGAGAGATGTTGGTTCCCTGCTGTGTGTGTGAGTTCATGGGCTTTGATCTTTCCCTTCCTTATTGTATGTCTCTTCAGTATAGTCCTTGTCTCTCCTTGTGTGCAACCCATAATACTTACCCTGGTATTGTTACGTTCGGTCTCCCCTGTTGTCTGTACTGGTGATGTTTGGGGTTCCCCCTGTAGCCCGGTGTTGGTTCCATTCCCCCCAAGCTTGTGTTCCCCTGTGGCTCCGCTAGAGCTCAGTCCCCCCCAAGCTTGTGTTCCCCTGTGGCTGTGCTTGATCTCAGTCCCCTCAAACCTGTGTCCCCCTGTGGCTCTGCTTGGTTCCATTCCCCCCAAGCTTGTGTTCCCCTGTGGCTCTGCTTGGTCTCCTTCCCTCAAGGCTTGTGTTCCCTCCTGACCTCGTTACCTCCCTGTGTTGTCCCTGCCCTGCTCCTCCCTCATCGGTATTCCCCCTTGTTACATTTGCACTCCAGTGCCCCTGTCCGCCTTGGAAATCTCTCTCCTTTTCCTGTTCCTATAACCTCAATGATGAGCCACGCACTCTGAGAATGGGTTTCCCGGCTGTAGGAACGAGAGCAGTCACAAACACCCAAGAGACCGGCTGAGAGGTTTTCCCTTCCTGGTGTTTTCCCCCTGTGTGGGTCCTGTGGGCTGGGTCTATAGTTGCCCTTGGGGTATCGGTTCCCTCACCCCCACCCCCTGACAGCTACCCATGGTGATGGCTCGGAAACTGCAGCTAGTGCAGAATGCAACGGCTCGCCTCTTGGTAGGTTTGAGCCGCTGGGAGCACATTACACCAGTGCTCCATTCACTTCACTGGCTGCCGGTAGTTTTCCAGGCCCGATTCAAGGTGTTGGTTTTGGCCTATAAAGCCCTAAAAGGCCTAGGCCCTACCTATCTGCGAGATCGCCTCACCCCCTGGGTGCTGGAGCGGCCCCTGCGGTTGTCCGGGGGTGCCCTGCTTGAGGCCCCACAAGTTTTCCGGGGGGCTACACAGGGGAGGCATTCTTGGTGGCTACACCTCGACTGTGGAACTTCTTCCAGTAGGTGCCTGTTTGGCTCTGGACCTTCCCTCTTTTCGAAGAAGTTGTAAGACCTGGCTGTTCTGCCAGGCATTTGGTGAGGGAGATGGGTGATGTGGTGGGTTTGTTTTCCTCCTTTATGTGTTGTTTTTAACCAATTGATGATTTTATGGATTGTAAGCCACCCTGAGCTGCCTGTGGCAGGAGGAGCAGGGTTGGGGTAGAATTTTTTAAAAATAAATAAATAAACATTTTGCATTCTTTGAAGCATTTGCTTTGCATGTAGTTGAGGGATTTGTTTTACCTCCCCCTTCCCCCCCACCCCCGTGTTCTCTTTAGGTATTACAACAATCAGTACAAATACGTTAGCAATTATTTTATGTAATTTCCAAATTCAATAGCTGTTTACTATTCGTTGTGTAACTCAACCCCTCCACTTTCAGTTTTTGATTATTTTTAGAGCCTTGTTTTTCCTAGCAACTTCTGGCAAGACACTGAGGCTAGATTTCCACTGGAAAACAAGTTAAGGGGAAAACAGAATCAACCTACTAATCCTGAAACCTGACCTACTTTTAAATTGCTGTCAGGTGGGGTATAACCTCCAGTTTCAAAATATTGATTTATTCTAAGTGATTTATTAGAGCTACAGCAATAGTAGTAGTAATATACAATAAACTCCAGCATTATGAAACTTGAACAAGTACTCCAAACTTTTCACATGAAGTGAAATCTTCTGCTATGCCCCAGCAAACTGAGAGTTATTCAAGCTACAAGCAAAACTGCACAATATATGGACATGTGAAATCAGTGCTCTGATTGAATCGCTACAGTTCCACATAATCAAATTAATAAAGAAGGGAGTGATTGCTTCCTCAGTACTAACCTTGTTAGTGGGGTTAACATACAGTGCATATTTTTGATGAGAGCCAACATTTTGTAATAGCACTTTATGATCTCAGTGAGACCCTTTAGGGGATGATTATAGCGTATTAATTCATGTGTTGGTAGGGTGATGACACTGAGCCTTTGGCATCAAGCCTAGCAACACACTAAAGGGTGATTTACTGGCACCATATTTCACTCAGATTTTTGTGTCTTCGATTTAATTAAAAGTTGTTAAGAAAACAAACCACTAATTGGCATTATCGTTTAAAATATATAGGGAAGAAATTATTTTTAACAACTGTTAAACCCAGCAGTCTGCACAACCTAATCTTTCCCTTGCTTGCTTACTTCTAGGCCAGAGGTTCCCAAACCTTTAACGTGTGTGACCCCATTTTGAAACTTGAGTTTCAGTTTGTTGGTAGTTTGTATGGGAGAGAGTGAGTCCTGAAAATTTGTCACTGAATTTCTTAGGGCTTGTCTACAACAGGGAAGATTGAATTGTGAAACGACATCCTTGGGTGCAGCAACTGGCTCTGCAGCACCACCAGTTCCTGCTGACTGCGGCTCAGTATGGCCTATAAGACATTCTCCAGCACCAGTCGTCAACCTCACTCCAAGCCCCCAGCTTCCTGGTTGGCTGATGGCCTGTATAGATGGCCACTTGGTAGCCACAGGAAGCTGGGTGGATCATCAGTTGCTTCCTGGTTCCTGTTGTCCTGTTTCCACCATCTGTGTCTCCTCTTCATGTCTCATGCACCTTGGATCGGCTTTGCGCTCCCTGAACCTAGTGTGTCCCTTGGGCCAGTTAGAGCCTGGCCCTTCTGACCTTCCCTCTGAGAACCCAATCCTTTTAATCCTGCTGGGGAGTCTGCCTGCTGGGATACTAGGGATCGGCATCTGCTTTGATGGGGACCCGGCGTCTGCAGGATGCGCCCCCTACGCAACTGCCAAGGGAGCCCACTCTGCCCATCACCAGCTCTGCCTCGCCTCGTCCAGACCAGTTCTGCCTCATCTATGGCCTGCCCCCTTCGTCCATGTGCTGATCCCCACAGTGACCCTTGGGCCCCAATTCCACACTCTCTCCCAGCTCTACCTCTTGTTTTCAGCAGACTCGGGCCCGGCAGTCTTGTTGCTTACTCTGTGTCTGACAGCTGTGGGGGACTGGATGAGGTCGAGTCGCCTGAAGTTGAATCCTACCAAGACGAAGGTGATGCTGGTGAGGAGGGCCAAGTGAGCGGAGGCTCCTATTGATGGGGTGTGCCCTGCCTTGGTCCCGCAGGTTCTCAGTCTGGGTGTGCTCCTCGGCTCACAGTTCCACATGTGGATGTCCAGGTGGTGGCAGTAGCAAGGAGCGCATTTTGTCAATTACATCTGGTAGGACGGTTACGGCCATATATCTCAGACTGAGACCTTGCTACCATCATCCATACCATCATCACTTCGATGCTTGATTACTGTAATGCACTCTATATGGTGCTACCCCTGGTGACGGTTCGGAGGCTGCAACTGGTGCAGAACGTGGCGGCGCACCTCCTATGGGGACGGGTCGCCGGGAGCACGTAACTCCGGTGCTCCGTTCGCTGCACTGACTGCCTATAGCCTTCCGGGCCCAATTCAAAGTGTTGGTGTTTACCTATAAAGCCCTACACGGCCTGGGCCCCACCTACCTACAAGACTGCCTCACCCCTTGGGTTCTAGAGCAGCCTCTACGGCCAGCCAACAGCGTCCTTTTGGAGGTCCCTCATGTTTGGTGGGGGGCCACGTTGGAGAGGACATTCTTGGTTGCTGCACCTCATTTGTGGATCTCCCTCCCAGTGGAGGCCCACCAGGCCCCAGATCTCACCTCTTTCAGGTGTCAGTGTAAAACCTGGTTGTTTCTCCGGGCTTTGGGGGAAGATGGGTAGTGGGAGGGTTGTTATGACCCTTATTAAGTTTTGTTGTTTTAATTGTATTTGTATTTATGTTTAATATTTTTTATTCTATGCCACCCCAGGCTGCCTAGGCAGGAGGGGGCGGGATATTAAATTTTTAAATAAATACATAAATCTTCTGAACCTTGGACCCTGATCCTGCACCAACTCTCTGGATCTAATCCTTCACAAACTCTCCCACCATGTTTTCCAACACTGTTCCTACCACAGCTCTCCATGCCCTAGCCTGTGGTTCCTAACTTTCCTAAGGAAAGACATATATGATCATTGTATGTGTGTCCCTTTAATAACGTGTATCCCACAGGCCAAATTCAGCCAACTTTGGTAGAAGGGCAGGAAGTCTAAAGGTAACTGGCAACCTAAAATGTCATAATGATAGATTCACCTGGACAGGAGAGATGACACCTTTTGTAGCCAAAAAATCATTGACTTAATTTGAGCATTGCCCCCTTCCTCCTTAATAACTTTTGATCCTGCAGGCCAGTTTCATCCAAATTTGGTGCACGGGCAGAGGTAAGTTGGGAGCCAAAATTTCATAATGATAGTTTCACCTGGAGTGGGAGATGATCCATTTTGAAACTGAAAAATCCATTTTATTTGCATTTCAGCATTCCACCAACTATAGGTTTGGGTGCACAGAACTACTTGTTTTGTTACCTGAATTTTGTGTCTTTGTCATGACCACTGGAAGTTCTAATGTAGACAAGGTCTCTGTGGTTCACTCGTGTTTTAGGAACCATGAGGTGTAGGTCCCAACTTTGCAGGGATAGGTGATGTAAACCGCTGCTACTAACTACAACAGCACTTTTCGTGTTGCTGGCAGAGAAAACAAAATGGTGCAAGCAAGCAATGTTAATATATATATATAAACAAAATCCAGTGCAGACACAACCAAGCATACTCCAAATGCCTTATGGTGATGGTGATTGCTCTGCTCAGATATCCCATTTAATTATAATTTAATTAATTTATTATATTATATATTATATTAATTATATTATATTTATATTATATAAATCCTGTGGCAGGAACAGTGTTGGGAAACATGGTGGGAGGGTTTTTGCAGGATTAGATCCAGAGAGTTGGTGCAGGATCAGGATTTCTACCCCTCCCCTCAGAGTCAGGGTGACTTACATCATTAAAAACACAATAAAACATTAAAAATCCCTTAAGAAACCTCATCCTCACCCCAAACTTCTCCAACGCCAGCCCCTATCCCCCCCCTGTCAAATATTTTGCCAAAAATAAAGGTCTTACACTGCCTCTGGAATATGCTCATGCTTGGACTCTAATGCACCTCCAGGAGAAGAGAGTTCATAAGACTGGGGCAGTAAGTGAAAACACCTTTTGCAGGGACTTTGCTGGGGACTGGGGTAAAGAGAAGTTGCTGGAAGCTGCAGATCTCTTTGATGGAAACCAGTCAAGTAAAGTAAATTTCACCATTTGTACTGCTGCTTCTGTTCAGATTTCTATCTTTTTGAATTGAGGACTATTTTTTTTGAGGGGGTGGGGAGCAGCTAATTGACAATGCCCTGTTAAAAAGTGTGCTTGAGGAAGGGGTACCCCTAATGAGAATCCAAGACTGGTCTTAGAATTTGCGGGGCCCAGGGCAAAAATAAAATGTGGGCCCCCTATTACTCCACCTTTTATAGCCTCACCCTTTTAACTGCTTCCTGCAGGGCCCTACTCTTCCTCTCTTACTGCAGGGAAGCAGCCACCCTGGGTGTGTGGCAGAATTGCAGGGAGCACAGCTCCCCAGAAATAGCCCATCCCAGGACCTCAGGAGCACTGATATTGAGGCTACCAGGAAGGCCTCTCTGCGGGGACCCCTCTGTCTGCAGGCCCTTGGCCATGGCCCTGCTTAAGGACGTCCCTTGAGGTCCCTTTTTTCCTAAGACTTGGGCTGTTTTTACACAGACGCCCCCCACAACTGCTCGGTGTTCGGGTGGGTGTGCAGCGTGGGGGGGGGGGCAGTCCGTGTATACAGCCACTGGTGGGTGGTGGGATGGGTGTGCAGCGGGTGTGCACCTGTGTAAACACCATGAGCGGCGGGTGTTTGTGCGTACGCACTCCTGCCGCACACCTACCTGCACCCACCTCCACCTACAGAGTCCTCTGACAGAACGGAGGATGCTCCGTGGGTGAAGGTGGGTGTGGGTAGGTGTCCATGTAAACTGGCACACACCCACCTACACCCACTGTGCTGAAACACCCCCCCACCCTCACCGTGTAACAAAGACCTTGGTGGCAGATGCACCATTCTCTGCCAGTGAATTTTGTACAAAGAGGCTGTCGTGTATTGGCCCCTCTGGGCTACTATACGGGGGAGTGTCTGAGAGGATGTTGTAGTTTGCTCACTTCCAGTTCGGTTCAGCTCCCAAAGGAGCTAGGCTTCTGTAGGGGTTTCTCCCTTTACCTGTTTAGTTAATAAAATTCCAGTTCTTGCACATACATGCCTGTGTGGCCTCCAGCTTTCTTCTTGGATACATAATACTGGCGACGAAGGTGGGATCGCGCTGAGGCACACAGAGGAGCGAGACAGCACAGCTCGCTGGAGTCTGACAGAGTGATAGTTCTCCTGGGAAGCGTGAGCATCACTGCTGGGCACCCAGGCCAATGGAACAAGTTGTGTGTGGGACATGGCCTCCTTAGGGCACATCTAAGAATTTAACCCCTTGTGCCCCAGCAAGTGGGACAGCTTTGCAGCAAGGCTGGACTTCTATTTGGCTGCAAGTGGCATCACTGACCCAGTGAGGAAGCATGGTGTGTTGCTTAGTGCCTGTCGGTCAGACACCTTTGGCTTGGTCCATGCCCTCCTGGCACCTGCAAAACCCACAGAGAAGTCGTATAATGATATTCTGGCCATACTAAAGGAACACTTTTCACCACAACCCTCCGAGATAGCACGGGGTAATGCAGAATGAGAGCCCTGAGGAGAGCGTTTCCACATTTATTGCTGAACTGCGCCATCTGGCACAACACTGTAACTTCCCAAACCTGGAACAGATGCTTTGTGTCCACCTGGTTTGTGGGCTGTGTAATGAGTCTCTGCAGAACCGACTGTTTGCAAAGAAACAGCTCACCTTTCAAAGTGCACAAGAGGAAGCTTTGGCTGCAGAAGCAGCAGCGGCGAGTACACGTGAGATACACATGGTAAGGAGCTTGCCTCATTCTCAGATCGAGGCAGCAGAAAATTCAGATCCATACCAAGCGGACATTCATCTAGTACAACACAATAACCCACACGGAGCAGTAGCTGCCAGGAACCAGAGACCCAGACAGGCCCCTCAAGCACCTTGTGGAGGCTGTGGGAGGAGCCCATGAACGGAAGGCATGCCATTTCAGAGACGCACAATGCCAATTTTGTAATAAGGTTGGACATATCCAGAGAGTGTGTTGAGCCAGAGTGCAATTATCTGGCTCTAAGAGAGTGACACCACGAGATACAATATTGGGACCACGCCGCAGCACAACATACACAGTAGGTGGACCTCCTTCTTCTTTTGATACAGAGTACTTAATAAACCACATTCAGCCATGGGCACAGCAGCCCACTAGTCAGAGGAAACTGACAGTGAAGGTCACCATCAGCGGCATGCCCTGCGTCATGGAAGTGGATTCTGGATCGGGGTTCTCCATTATCTCATCAGAGACGTACAAACAGATTTTTCTACATGGAGGCCCTACAATTGCATCATTCCCCTCCAAACCTACTGACTACCAGGCAAATCAGGTGCACCTACTAGGCATTTGTGAGGTAGAGGTACAGTACCTTGCATTTCAGGGGGCCTTAAAGCTCCTGGTTGCCCACGGGCCCCATGCCAGTCTTCTTGGGTTGGATTGGTTCGAACCACTTGGCATCAGCCTCACAGGCATACACCACATGGAGAGTGTATCATTCAAGGACATTTTCACTGACTTCCGGACAGTGTTTGAAGAGGGTCTGGGTGAATACAAGAGTCCACCTGTTTCCTTCCTCTTGGATCCAGCCACCGTCCCTCTCCGCATGAAATCTTGTTGTGTGCCAGTCTCACTTCGGGCAAAGATTGATGCAGAATTTGATTGCCGTATCGCCCAGAACATCCTTGAACCGGTGACGCATCCTACTTGGGAGTTGCCAATTGTCACCCCATGAAAGCTAATGGGGACATCTGAATTTATGGTGACAACAAACAACACCTGTATCCAATCCCAGTGGTGAGTCATCTCCTGGCTTCGCTGTCTGGGGAAAAAATCTTTGCTAACCTGGACTTGGCACAGGCATACCAGCAGCTGACAGTGGATGATGTGGCAGCCAATGCCCAGACAGTCACAACACGTTGAGTGGCTTTCTGGGTAAAGTGCATTCAGTTTGGAGTCAGTGTGGCCCCTGGCATATTTCAGAGCCTCATGAAAGATATCCTTAAGGGGATTCCTGGTGTTGTCCCTTACTTTGATGATGTACTGATTGCTGCTGGGTCTGTCGCCGAACTCACTGCCCGACTGCGGGAAGTGTTGTGCCGATTTGCCGACGCAGGTCTCTGAGTCAAGCAGGAGAAGTGTGTTTTGGGTGTTACCCAGATTTAATTTCTTGGCTAGATTATTGATGCAGCAGGCATTCATCCAACACCAGCGAGGGTTAGGGCTATCCATGAAGTGCCTGTGGCATGAAATAAACAGGAACTTCAGCCTTTTCTGGGACTCTGGAATTCTTACCACACATTCCTCTGCCATAAGGCAACCATATTAGAATCACTGCATCGCCTCCTGGATAACTGTGCAAAGTGGAAGTAGACTGCTTGGCTCGACAAAGCTTTTTGTGATGCAGAGCAATTGTTGTCCTCTGACACTGTCTTGGCACACTATGATTAGGGGAAGCCTCTGTTTCTAATTTGTGATGCTTCTCCATACAGAATCGGAGCTGTTCTCAGTCACCAACTTGAAAACTTCCACATGGTCCCCATTGCCTTTTACTCCAGAACCACGTCACACATGGAACAGAATTAAGCCCATATTGACAAAGAAGCCCTCGCTATTGTGGCCGGTGTAAAGAAATTCCATTATTACGTCTATGGTCAGCCCATTGTCATCGCCACTCACCAGAAGTTGCTGTTGGAACTATTTGCGTCACACAAACAGATGCCACAGATACTCTCCTCGTGTATGCTTTGCCAGGCTATCTTCTTAAACGCATACAATTATACCCTCATACATCGTCCAGGTAAGGGTATTGCGCATTCAGTTGCTCTGAGTTGCCTTCCTCTTTCCTCCTCTGACGCTGATATGTCCGCACCCTTGGAAGTGCTAATGTTGGAATCTCTACCTAACCTACCACTGCATGCATCTGACATTGCCAGAATGTCTTTGTGGGATTCCACTCTTGCCTGTGTTCTCAACTGGGTATTGAGGGGGCGGCCCTCTGGGAAGCTTGATGAGAAATCTAAGTTATTTGCATTGAGGTAGCATGAACTCTCTGTGCACAAAGGATGCCTCCTTTGGGGCAACAGAGTCGTCATTCCTGTTGCATTGAAACACCAAGTGTTAGAGGCTCTGCATGCAGGACACCCTGACATAGTGCGAATGAAGGCTCTGGCCCACAACTATGTCTGGTGGCCCAAAATGGACAGTGAGATTGAGGACAGGGTCTAAAGGTGTGATGAGTGTCAGGCATTGAGACCAGCTCCCCTACATGCCCCAGTACAGTTGTGGGTGATGACAAAAAGACCCGGGTCATGACTGCATATTGACTTTGCTGGTCCCTTACGAGGACAGACCTTCTTCATCATGATTGACTCACATTCCAAGTGGTTAGAAGTGATTCCCGTATCATCTGTGACATCCCGAGTCATGATCAAAGCCTTGCGGTGGCTATTCACGACGCATGGACTGCCTGATGCCATTGTGTCCGACAATGGGCCCCAGTTCACATCTGAAGAATTCCGCGACTTCCTTGGCAATGAATTGGTTCGCCACATCACATCTGCCCCCTTCCATCCAGCGACAAACGGGCAGGCCGAGCAGATGGTTAGGATAACTAAGGATGCTTTGAAATGAATTGTTACGAGGGACTGGGATCGCCGTCTTGCAAGTTTCCTACTGACACAGCACATCACACCTTGCACAGCCATTGGCAGGAGTCCAGCTGAATGAACAGACGACTCTCAACTCTGCTGGATCGCACGCATACTGACCTGACCAGTCCCAGGATAAGCCCAAGCATAATGATGGTGTCAGTGCCACTGAGGGGGTGGGACGGTCTGCGCATGTTTTTGACCCATCTGATCCTGTTTATGTTCGAAACTACAGTGCCATCCCAGCTTGGGTTCCTGCAACAGTGACTCAAGCTACTGGACCGGTATCCTATCAAGCCATGTACTGCATTATCATTTTGACCAGATGAGAGGCCGTGTCCTAGGATCACCATCTTCCCCGGCTGCCACCAGTGGTGATCCAGTAGCTGAGTGCACCACCGAGCGAACCATTGAGCCTGAACTGCGCCAGGAGCTTCCTTGTAGGGAAGCTGATGCTGGACTTCATGGGGCAGATACGCCTGAGGCGGTGCCCCCAACCGCCTCCACTACCGCCAATGTGCGATCTGGCCAGGCCAACACGCATCAGAGTACGACCCCAGACTAGTTAGGGGGAAGAGGTGTAGTGTATTGATCTCTCTGGGCTGCCATACGGGGAAGTGTTTGAAAGGATGTTGTAGTCAGACAGTTTGCTCATTTCTAGTTAGTTCAGCTCCTCAAGGAACTCTAGGCCTCTGTAGGGGTTTCTCCCCTTACCTGTTTAGTAAAGTTCCAGTTCTTGTACTTGCCTGTGTGACCTCCAGCTTTCTCCTGGGATACATAATGGAGGCCATAACAGAGTTTCCTAAGTTAATGCTCATATTGTAACTGGGTGCTCCTTCTTTCTCTGTATTTTGCAGAAGAAAGATCATTACAGGTTTTCTGTTAAGTCAGGGGTGTGGGGAACCTCAGGCCCAGGGGCCAAAGGTGACCCTAAGCTAGTTTTAATTTGTCTCCTTTCCAGTTCCTTGATATGGCCCTTGAACCCAGTTCCTACCCCTAACCATTGAAAGACCGAGCTCAGGGTATGTGAGCAGAGATATGGGCATACACACAAAGATTAGGGACAGATCCATGGCGCAGACCCATAAACTGGACTCTTGAGTGCACACTTAGTAAACCCCCACCTCCAAATCTCTGCGGCCCTCAGAGCTTGTACTAATATTCAAAGTGGCCCGTGGGAGGGAAAAGGTTCCCCATCCCTTTGTTAAGTAGCTGGATCAATGAAGACTCTGGATTTTCATCTGTTTTATTTTGTTAGATGGGGTAGAGCCACAAGATAAACACGTGCATGTGTGTCCACACACAAACCTCTTGTGCTTTGTGATACATAGACTGTTGGAACTCCTGCTTTGCAGCCCTGACTGCTTAGATTCCAAGGAGCAGTTGCAATTCAGCTGGTAAGACTTGGGTACAATCAAGTAAAACTAGGAACCATTCAGGCAGCACAGGGCTCAGGACCAGCCAAGGGTCAGAGAGCCATGTTTTAACTACTCAAGAGCCACATGCAGCTTATCAGGCACAGTTTGCCCACTCCTGGTAGATTAACATATATTATACACATACAACAACATTTGAATATATATGAAACAATTTAAAAAGAGGCAGATATTGGTTCCATTAACGAACATGGGACAGATGATATGGATATGTCTGTTATACATACACATTGCATTCTTCCTCAGCTGGCTGAGGAGTACATGTTTATAAACAAGGCACAATTTAAGATTCTCAAGCAACATTACCACAGACAGTGTGTTAGGTATTTTATGCTGTGCAGTAAATGGTCATCCAGTGTGCTTCTCAAAGGCTGTGTGATGAATAAGGCAGATTTCTGAAGAATTTTGCCCTACTCAGAATATTATGAAGTAACAAATTCCCTCTACCTGGTTACTCTACAATACAATATTTTATTTTTCTAAGTACTTTTGCTGTTCGTTCTTGTTCCCCTCCACGCAGGACAATGGGCAGAGACACGTGTTCACCGCGTTTTCCACATTGCCACCAATGGGGAAAATACAGAGAAACACGGTCCCTGACAATGAGTGTAGAACAGCCAGTTTCTCTTTTCATTCGTAGTTCATAGTGACTGGTATTGTTTTCTGGTTCTCATGCACTTACACAATGCAGAGGAAGTTTAAATCCAAACAGAAACTCATTCTTCATTGAATTTTTTTTAAAAAAATTATAGTGTAAATATTTGTTTTAATAAGTTTTTCAAATACTTCCATTCATAAAACCTGATATTTGGAGACTTAAAACTTCCTGGTAATGCCTCTAAGTCTCTCACACCATTCTTCTTTCACCACACTGTTCTAGTTTATTTATTTATTTATTTATTTATTCCATTTATATGCGGCCCCCTATGCCTACGGCATCTCAGGGCAGCTTCCAACATAAAATAAACAATTTATCACAATATAAAAAATATAAAAATCTACACAGATATTTAAAACAATTTTAAAATACCCCCATACAAAAATTTAGCCCACCCTCCCCTCCCCTCCCCTCCTCCGAAGGCCTGGGAGCACAGCCATGTCTTGCAGGCCCGATGGAAGGCCAACAGACTCGGGGCCAGTCGTGCTTCCTCTGGGAGGGAGTTCCACGGTCGGGGCCCACTTGTTCTATGCCACTTAAACAGAGCTGAGTGCTTTTGTTGTTTTTTGTTGTTGTTGTTTTTCCAGAACTGAGGCTCCAGTCCTCAACTCGCTTACTCCAGAATAGTCCCTTTGAATTCAAGCTAATGAGTTTTCAGTGTGTCTACTCTGGGAGTAAGTATTTGAGGAGTGCATTGTTTGTCTGAAGTAAAATATAAGTGTACTGCGATGGGGACCTAATAGTAATTTTCAAAGTTGTAGACGTCTGCCACAAAAAATATGGGCACTGTCACAAAAAAAATCAGAAGGGCTCGCGTCACTGTAAGGTAAATTTTGGTTAGAATTTGGTTAACTATTGAGTCAGATTTCCTAACTATAAAAACAGTCAGGCAACAGAATAGGTTTTCGCTGGAGGGTTGTGGAATCTCCTTCCTTACTTTTTCCAAAAACCAACCAAACATGCACCTTTCTGTGATATTATTGGCATAGAGCATACTGCCTTTGAGCAGGAGCTTGGACAAGATGTTCCTTGAGGTCCCTTCCAGCCCTATCACACTCTAATTCAGAAAGGACGCGATCCTGCTTTCACTGAGTCTGTGTGGTTGCAACTGACTTGGGAACAGAGATATGTGTTAACATTATTGTTAAAAGCGAAATGTACCATCATATAGTCATAGATCTATTACACTTACACTAGGTGTTATTTTCACCTTTAGGTTCCTCATACAGTGCTTGATTCATACAAGCTCCTTAATCAAAATTATATTTACTATCTTCTGGGCCCTTTGTTAGTTTACTAGTTGCTAAGGACAGATTTAATTTATTGTGGATAGCTTAATATGCCAAGTATACCTAGAGAGCTGCCAGCCTGCACCATGTGTACTTTCCATTGTGATTTAAGAAGGACATCAGAAAGTTAGAAAAATAATTGCCATACATACTTGGTTAAACCTATAGTCTATCTAGTCTGGTATCCTGTCACTGACAGTGGTCAGTCACCAGATACTTCAGAGGAAGGTGCTGGAACCCTACAATAAGCAGATGTGATTTAATCTGCCCCCATAAGATCTCATGAGTATCCTGTCTCCTGATATGCAGAGACTAAGGGTAATTTCAGACGTTACGAAATCGCCATTCACCACAGTGGATCCCGTGTGGTGGCGGCGAGTATGTGAACGTCTGTTTGACCCCCGCCAGATGTTCACCACAGTGAATCTCTGGCGGGGGTCAAAGTTAACCACAGTTCTGGACCTGCGGCCAGCCGCAGATCCAGAACCGTGGTTAGACTGGCCACGATCCAGGACAGGGCAGTCAATGGTGGCGCTGCACGTCTGCTTGCCAGCCCCATCCTGGAATCAGGCCCCAATCACAGGACGGGGTCGGGCACAGCGGCCTGATTGGCTGCTACGCCCGCCCGTCTCCCCATGGACGGGCGGCTGAGGGGGGGCAGGGCTGAGTGGCTGCACATCGCGCAGCGCAGCACCACCCCCTCCACGTCTAAAGGAATCACGCCCCAATCACAGGACGGGGTCGGGCACAGCGGCCTGATTGGCTGCTACGCCCGCCCGTCTCCCCATGGGCGGGCGGCTGAGGGGGGGCAGGGCTGAGTGGCTGCACATCGCGCAGCGCAGCACCACCCCCTCCACGTCTAAAGGACGGACGGCCTGATCACAGACTGGGATCTGAGACAGATCCCGGTCCAGGGTTCAGCGTGGCGGGCCAAACAGCCCATCACGTCTGAAATTACCCTAAATGAAAGACTGAAGCATGAGGTTATACTTACTTTTTAAAACAAAATTGACAGCAATGGCTGTTATTGCTTTAGCTAGTGTTGTTATCCATGCAAAAATCCAATATCTCTGACTCTTGTTAAATTTTCGGCCTCTGCAACATCCTGTGGCAATTCATTCCACAGTCTAATTACACATTATGTGAAAAGCGAATTTCCTTTTCTCACTTGTGAGCTTTCCACCTCAATATAATTGTGTATCTTCTTATTCTTGTGTTGAGACAGGAAGAATAGACACTTCTCCATTCCTTTTTCATATCCCCTATTATTCCCAATCTATGAGAGTGCTGCCACAACAAAGATACCAATGTGAATAACAATAAGTAAAGATCTTCTGAATTATCTCTGAAATCTTCCCATCTGAATAAATCATTCTCAACAAAGGAGAATTGAACTTTTAGGATTTTGAAGGTAGCCATTGACAGTTACAGGGACTTGGCTTAAAATATCCAAATTTTACTTGCCTTCATACTGGTTTACTTAAGATTCCTACACATTCCACATCTTTTAGAATCATCTCAGTTTCAAAACAGCAACCTGGAATCTTGCAGCACCTGTTCACAAGATGTTAGCAAGTCCCTGTGAAATACTGTCACATTTGTTGTCATGTGGTGACACATCTAATACAACTTTATGATATTTTCTTGACATGCCCCTCTGCTGTATCTTGACTGGAGGATGCATTGTGACATTGGGAATGCTACCCGGTGTCAGCTGTTGAGAATCACTCAGCAAATGTCCACTGCCGTGTGTGTGTGTGTGTGTGTGTGTGGTGTTGTTTAATACCCCAACAAATGATTTCACGAATAAGACATCTGACAAAATGCAGTTGAACTATTAGCATAAGTAATCCATTGCTATTTTGGCCTGTGAACTACAAGAAACAGAAAGAAAGGAAAAATATTGATGTATGCCAAATGGCAAAGGAGCAAAAGCGGTACAGAACGGAATGTTATTTTTTAAAGTAATCTTTACTCCCATCCACTCACATGTGTAACTTACATTAATAAAAATAGGAGTTACATAGGTGCATTGAGGAGAGGATTCGTCCTTTATGAATTGGTATTACTAGCACAAGATAATAAAAATCCACTGATTTATTTTATAAATCAAACTAACATTTCCTATTTTACTCCAAAATATACCTTTTTTTAAAAATTAAGTAATTATGAACTGGGAATTTATTTATTACTTTATTAATTTCAATTCTACCCCATCCTTCCCAAACGGCTCAGGGCAGCTTACAAAACAAATAAAAACAATACATATAAAACAGCATAAAAAAAACCCAACCCCACAAAACCCTCCTTAACTGCCCTCTCACACCCCAAACACCTACCAAAACCCCCAGTCCCTATCCCTGCCTGACAAAAGCCCTAACAAATAGGAAAGCCGTACTGCGTCTGGAAGATGCCCGGGCTCAGGCTCAAATGAATCTCCGGGGGAAGGGAGTTCTGAAACACTGGGGCAGCAACAGAGAATGCCTTCCTGTGAGTCCGCATCATATGAACAAAGCTAACAGATGGTACCCACAGGGAGGTGTTCCCGGCCGATCACATGGGGCATCACATGGGGCATGGAAGGACAGACGGACTCTCAGATAGGTGGGGCCCAGGCTGTTGAATTAAACCCAGAACAAGTGCCTTAACCACAAGACAATGCTTTCTGACTGTCAGCAATGCCTTGTCAGTCATTATGTATAGTACACTGAATGTTAATAGGACCAGGCAAGTATTGTTCTGTTGAAAATGCATTGTACACTCAAGGCACTTGCTATGTTAATGCTACCATAACACCTGAGTCATTACTAGGGTTAAATTACCTCCAGGTAATCATGCTTGGCTGTTCCTGTCCAGTCCGTTACCTTACAAAAGGATGAGATTAGAATCATCAAGGGAAGAAAAATTACTGGGAATCAGCAATGGAAGAAAAAGACTGTGCTGCACAGATATTTGTTAAAGTACATCCAGTCAGATTAGATAGACACCTGTAAGGCAAAGACAGTCTCCTCCTGGACACTCAAGATCAGCACAAGAAGAAATGCTTGCTCCCATACTTGCTGGACCAGGAAACCATACCCCTGCTTTATCCACACGTGGGTCTAGCTATTCTTTCCTCACTTACAGTTTGGAATACTTTAGCTCTCCCAGTCACTACCTGGGGCTGGTCATAACCACCAAAAATGTGTGAAGTAGGTGCTACACACAACAGAGGCTTGTCTCATAAACAACCAAGCAAGACCAACTCATACCGCCTCACTCCTTGTGTCCTGAACCGGCCTCTGTGGTTGGCCAGGGATGCCCACTTGGAGGTCCCCCGGGTTTCCCTGGTGGCTACGTCTGACTGCGTCACAGCTATGGAACTCCCTCCCAGTGGAGATTTGCCTCTCTCCTGATCTCTCTTCTTTCTGTAAAAAATGTAAGACCTGGCTATTTCGCCAGGCATTTGGTGAAGGGGACAGGTAGTGGGGTGGGTGGTTTTATGGGGTTTGTTGTAAGGGTTGTTGTTTTTTTAACCAGGCCTCTTTTGGGGGATTTTAATGTGATTTTATGGTATGGGTATTTGTTTGTATATATTATTATTCTTATTATTTATTATATATTGTACACCGCCCCGTGCTGCCATTGGGCAGGGGAGGGGAGGGGGTTTATAAAAATGTTTTAAGAAGTAAATAAATACAGCTGTGTTTTGCAAAATCCAGACTCACCCTGTCCACTCCAGAGCGGAGTTCAAAATCCTGGGGCCTGATTATTTACAGTCCCAGAGCAGTGTAAAAGCTGACTTGTATCAGTAGAGTTTCACCTGTTTCAAACCAGAGTATGAAAAGTTATCCCCTAGCTGTGATGTCCCAGGAGTTAAGCAGAGACTTGTGTCACACAAGCATGCTAGCTCCAGAGGTTTTGATCCAGAGTTCCTCCAGTGTAAATTCCTCCCCTCTGCCTCTGTTTTCATGAACAATGGGAACCAGATATTAAAAATCTCCTCCTGAGATATCCCTGTGGCAGTGCCACAGTCCAGGAGGGTGGGAACTTGCAGCAGAAGGGTGGGAGTAGCAAGCAGTCAGGTGGTGCAGACAAGCTGTATGATAGACAGTCACAATACCAATGGGTTTCTGGGACAGCGGAAGACTGCGTGGAGAAATATGAAGGAGAATTTTCCTGAACAGTATGCACGAGCAATGAGCATGATCTTCAGGGTATGATCCTCCCTTCATGGTTTAACCCCTTGTTTTCAAAGATGCTTATCACCCCTTTATCCTTGATTTAACCTTATCCATGATCCTTTTTCCTTAAGTGAAGTTAAAGGGAATTAGTAGGTAGCTGTCGCTGAAAAAAATTCTCATGAGAACAAACCCTCAGAGAATTCCCTGCCTGCTCATGAGGGACGTAATCTGTGCCAGCCATTTTCCTAGTCATTCACCCTCTTTGGCAACTCAAGGTTATTGAACGGGCAGTGGCACTGCAGCTCCAGGCGCATTTGGACACCATCGGTTTCCTTGACCCTTTTCAATCTGGGTTCCACCCCGGCTACGGTACTGAGACGGCGTTGGTGGCCTTGGTGGATGATCTCCGCCGGGAGATGGACGCAGGATGTTCGACCTTTGTGATCCTGCTAGATTTCTCGGCCGCTTTTGATACCGTGAACCATGGGCTGCTGTTGAGACGGCTGTGAGACTTGGGAGGTCTGGACGGGACTGTCCTTGGATGGGTTCTGCTCATTCCTCTCAGGTAGAAGCCAGCGGGTGGTGCTGGGGGCTGAAACATCTAGCCCCCGGG
>QEPC01010671.1:1888103-1919337 GCA_003113815.1 Sphenodon punctatus
GGCTAGTGGGCTAGAGCAGGGGAGTGGGGGCTGGGAGCCAGGACTCCTGGGTTCCCTGGGAGGGGAGGGGAGGCTAGTTGGTTAGAACAGGGGGGTGGGGGCTGGGAGCCAGGACCCCTGGGTTCCCAGGGAGGGGAGGTTAGTGGGTTAGAGCAGGGGAGGACTGGGAGCCAGGACCCCTGGGTTCCCTGGGAGGGGAGTGGGGCCTTGTGGGTTAGAGCAGGGGGGCACTAGGAGGGGGGAAACAGGTTGGGGGCACCGGGTTTGGGGGGGAGGGGCTGGTGGCTACCGGTGCCGGGTGCAGGGCAGTGGCAGCCTTACCTGCTGGACTGGGTCAGACTCTGAGCTGTTGCTGCTGCTCCTCTTCGACTCCCCCCTTGCACGAGCTGCCTGAGCAGCTTCAGCCGGCCGAGGCGCTGCACTGGACACAGCTGGGCAGCCTGGGGGCTGCAAGTACCTGTACCAGCCCGCTCGGGCCTCACCGCATGGCTCCGAGTCCTCTCTGACCTGCGTGCTAGGGGCAAGCTCCCCTGCCCTCTGTTTGCCCCCCCCCAAGCAGTCCTGGGTGCAGTGCTGGTACCACCGCTTCCCTGTGAGAAGTAGGCACCAGCGCTGCACGCAGCACCACTTGTGAGGGGCAAACAGAGGGCAGGGGGGCTTGCTGCCCCTCGCACGCAGGTCAGACAGGAGGAGACACACCCTGTGGGGGGGCATAGAGCAAGCCGGGGCCCAAGCTAGCCAGAGCGCACCCTGGAGATCCCAGCCCAGACAGAGCTTCCCCCACTGCCGCGGAGGTAAGGTCTCCGCCATGTGGAGGGCTCACACGTTTGACCCGCCCCTCCCTCTTAGCCACACATGGCTATGGGGGGGGCAGATCAAGCGTGATGTCAGCCCATGGCTGACCAATGGGGGCGCAGAAGGCATATTGCGCTGGTGTCGGGGGAGGGGGCATTTGATAGCCAGCGGCGGCAGCCGGCTTAATTTTTAAAAAATAATTTAATTTTTTTTTTTAAAACCTCAGGGACAGGCATCGGGGCCGGGCGGCTTATCTACCATAGGGATGGGCCCCAGCCACGGTGGGCCCCAGGACAAATGTCCCGCCTGTCCCTACGGTAGCTGCGCCCTTGCCCCAATCACATGTTTAGCATGTCCAGCCTAATAAACGGTCAGCCCCTTGCCCATATTTCATGTGTTTGCAGCAGCTTTCACCAGTGGTGCTAATGATTTCCCTCCCTGTGGCTGCCTCTCAGCCAAGAGGCTGTGGTAGAGTGAGACGGGGGGGAGATTTCCAGCACTTGTTTCAGCTGAGAGGTGGGGAGTGAGACGGGAGGAGATTTCTAGCATGCCTCTCAGCTGAGAGGCAGGGAGGGAGACTGCAGAGGGGTGGGAGATTTCTAGCACACCTCTCAGCTGAGGGGGGCGGGAGATCACTAGCTCACCTCAGCTGAGACACAGCTGGGGGGGAGACTGCAGGGAGAGGGCGATCTCTAGTATGCTGAGAGGTGACTGCGTGGGAGGAAGATTTCTACCACTCTTGCCTCTCAGCTGGCTGGGTACACTAGGGGCGCTTTTAGATGATCCCGCTGACAAGCAGGATCGTTAAGTGCCGGCATATCCCCCCCGCCTTTCTCTCTATGCTGGGTCTGATGCTCAGAAGAGCATCAGACCCGGCGTAGAGACTCAGTGCGCATGCGCGCCCTTCTGCGCATGCGCACTCAGCAAAATATCAGGGAAGTGTGCCGTGAAGCCGGCACAGCGGCGATCCGCGTCGGAGGGGGCAGGATCGCCTGCCCGGTCTGACGCGGGGAAGAGCCGGCTTAATTGTAAGTGTGTAATTGAAACAAGCGCAAAGAAACGCGACTGATCAAAGGATCAGCCGCGTTTCTTGTCTCGTTTAAAAGCGCCCTAGGTGGGACTCTGTGCTGGCGGACCTGGATGCCAGCAAGGCTGTGGGTGACCTAAATTGATGAGATATGAACATGTGGGCACCCATTAGCCCTGATTAGCCCATATGGTGGGCTCATGATGTCCCTGGATTCCACCATGAGCGGCGGTGGTTCTGTGGTGACCACATGGAGGCCATGAGACAGATGCCTAACAGATGAATATGGGGGAACGTGCCTTATGAAGGCTAATGTGGACTATCGTTTCATTTGATTCCACCTTTAGTTGAATGCTCCCAGGTAAAAGGTGCTGAGAACTCACTCCTGAGAACAGTTATAACAGTTGTAACAGTTCTGAGAACAGTTACAACAGTGGTGTCTAGAGGCCAGCCAGGTTTGGTCCCCTTTGTTAACAGAGTTAACAAACACCTAGTTACTAACAGTGTGCGGTGGGTGGAGAATCTCACTTTAAATTATTCAAGCTCTTTAGCTCATTTACCTTTTGTCAAAGTCAGTACAATAACAGAGCGCTCAGCACCTCACAGGATCAAGCTCTAGGGGGTGAAAACAGATGGGAAGTTAGCCCACTGGAGCTCATGTTCAGTCCATGCAGCCCACGTGCACCCCCCACTCACTTGTTTAGTGTGCCCAGCATAATAAATGGGCAGCTCCCTGCCCGCATTTGATGTGCTCGTGTCAGCCTTCACTCAGTCGCACAAGCAATCTCCCTGTCCCCAGGCTGCTGACAGCCACCAGGGAGAGGGGAACGTGATCGAGCCCGGGGCCTCTGACAGCTGGTGGGCAAAAGGGAGTACAGTCAAAGGGAGCACGGTCACACGTGGGGCCGCTGACAGCCGGCTGGGAGAAGGGAGTGCGATCGAGCCCAGGGCCACTAACAGCCAACAGGGAGAGCGGAGCACAATCATGCCTGGGGCCGCTCACAGCTGGCTGGGATAGGGGAGTGCAATCAAGCCTGGAGCCACTCACCAGCTGTCAGCGGCCCTGGGGTCAGTCACGCTCCCCTCTCCCTGCTGGCTGTCAGTGGGCCTGGGTGCACTAGGTGCGACGCTACGGTGTTGGTGGACCTGGATACAGGCAAGGCTGCAGGTGAACCTAGCTGACAGGACGAGGCCATGTGGGCACCCATTAGCCTGGGTTCACCCGTGTGTTGGCCCGCGATAACCCTGGATTCCACTGTCGGTGCATGACAGGTGCATGCTAACACCTGGTGTCATCTAATAAGTGGATGGACACACGCATAGTGTGGGCTAACGTGGGCTATTGTCTCGTTTGAAAACACCCATAGTAATAGACGGTGAAGTACCGACAGTCCAAAGTGAAGGGGAGCCCCTCCCTCTTAGTACTTCACAGTCCGCCCCTTGATCCCTCCAAATGGTGGAGGCTCCAACCACTTGTTCAGCTTCCCTGAAATTCAAACACCAGTGAGGAGTAGAGCAGTGCTAAGGGCAGTGACCTCCTTAACTTCTGCAATTATTATTATTATTATTATTATTATTATAAACATTTATATATAGCGCCAGAAATAGCAGCAAGTGACTTCTGCAATTAGCAGCAGGCCAAAATTAAGGAGGGAAATGCTCCCGTGTCCCAAAGTTGGGGTAGGGAGATGTGTCCCCGCTGTTCCATTATACCCATGAGTGGAGGAATTCATGTGGGGTTTCATTTGGTTTTAACACTGGAGAATGGTGGTGAGGGATACACTGCACTGCTGTCTGCATAGCCCAGACACTTACCAAGTGAAGAAAACAGGTAATTAAAGCAGAGCTTTTTGAGATATTACTGTTTTTTCTTTTTGAAAGGGAAACTATTCCTTATCAAGCTGGAGTATATGAGAAGTGTGTTGTGAGTTGCTAACACTTTAAAGCAGTAGTACACTAGCACATTAAGAAGGCTTTTAAATCCCAGTGCAACAAATGAAATCGATATTAAGAGATGAGGGAAGGCCCTTTTCTTTCAGAAGGGTTGAGAGATATTGGTCCTGTAGTTGAAAGGTGGCTCTGAGGAATAATTTAACCCAATTAAATTCAATTAGAGCACTTGTCAAGGTGTAATTTTGCATTTTTGTTTTGTTTGAAGGTAATTCTCATATTTCAGTCTGTTCACATGGAAATTATATTATTCTCTCTCAGGCAAGCTATTAGCTTTTCTTACAGAGTAATTTAGGAATTGGTTACGCAAGGTGGTGAGCAATCAATCTAGCTCCGATCCAGAAAAGCACTTAAGAGCATTCTTAATTTTACGTATAGGCAAGTAATCCAGCTGATGTTTGCTCTCCGCCTCCCCCCCTCCCAAAAAATTAACTGACTTTTGACTAGGTGCTACGAGGCATTTGAAATAGGGTTAACTAATGTTTTAGAAAACACCATTCTTTTCTCTTGTAGACAAGACTCTTAGGGCTATTCAAGGCAATGCATTTCAGTTGTCCCTCATTTATAGACACAATTTACCCATTGATATGATGTTGTTGGCTTTGTATTACTGTAAATTGAGCATATCAGGAATGCTAAATCATGGAACTGTCAGAAGTAATAAGAATTTCTGTAATGCTGGGTTGTGAATTCTTGCAATTTTGTCACAAGTCTTATGATTTTAGTGAGTTCTTTAAAAAGAACTTTGTATTTGAAACACAAAGAAGCCAGATTTTATTTTTTGATCTCATGATTTGTGATTTCTGAATATTTGGGACTAGCATCCCTGCTAGTATTAATCTCACATCTACCCATGCTGCTGTGGTGCCTGATCCAACTTGCCTTGAGTTATATGGAAATGATGTTTTTGGCAGGAGTTGGATTAGCCATTAAACTACTGCCATTGTTATATGCTGTTTATCCCATTCATTTCGAGTTTCTGGCCTACATTTTTGAAATGTTATCTCACAAAAATTCTGCTTTGTGAGAAAATGCAATTGTAATTTCCGCTCATGTCAAATCTGTGAACTTTTTAGCTCTGTATGAGTCAAGGAATGAAGCATTCAATTGATTTCCATGTTTGCTTTGGATTACTTTGGTGCCATTTCTAGCTAAATTCTGGAAAATACTGGTACGTCTTTGGAATAGCCTTATTAGCAAGTAGCAGTAACATGAATAATAATGTAACAATAAAGCATGAATACTGCATTTGTCAGAGGCTTTTCTGTAATTGCTGTAACTGATTATGATGCAGTGTGAAATAGCAACGTTTTGGCATTCCCATTACATTAAAATCCTGCAAAGTCTGGATTTTTGTGCCTGGTACTGTATAAAACCCATGTTGGCCATTTAAAATTTCCTTTGTAACAAAAGACATTTACGAAGCAATAACTAAAAAAAGCCATTCTCTAACTGACTTAAAAAACTGCTTGTGAGGGGGACTCCACTACCACCTTTGGCAGTTAACACTACAGCCTCCTTTGGTAGGTGCTGCTGCTGCTGGATTGTTCTAATACTGCAGGTGTGTTAGACATTTAAAAGATATGCAAACATATTCAATGCTTCCTACAAAAGTTTACAAGCTTTTTGAAGCGAAATGGAAGTATGTACAGAGGGAAGTATTAGAGGAGAGAAAATTGCAGCCCCACTTGGGACCGTCTGCAGCTCAAACTTTGTGAATGTCTGGAGCAGATATTGAAACAGAGAAGAAGCACAATGTGTGAGTAGAGGGTGAAAAGAGGACATGGGGTGGGGAAGGGAGGAAACAGACCAGAGGTGGTTTTCAGATTTCCAGTTTCACTAAAATGAAGCTGGGGCATCAGATGGATGCTGAAGAATCTGGCAGTAGATCAAAGAGGATAACTAGCGAAGGATTCACCTTGAACAGGTGGATGCTTGAGACTATGGGTGTTTTTAGGTGAATGGCTGCTCTCTTCCTTCTTCCTCCCCCCCGCCCCTCATGTGGCCCATCTGTGTAAAGGCGCAGGCCATCCTGGGTTGAGGCCGAAGCTCCTGGCCATTTTAGCTTGAAGTGCTCCAAAACATCCCAGAGCACTAGCTAGGGGTGAAGCAGTGGTCTGTCTGCTCACAGATGGGCCGCTGCAGCTCCACTTCAAGCCTCGGGTTGCCCCTGCAACAGCCATAGAACTGTGGGCAGAGGGGGCATCACACAGGCAGGCAGCGGTTTGCCGCCATTGCAGCCACCGTTTAAACCCGCTGTAGCCAGAGCAGATTGGGGGTGGCCCCCTGGAGCGGACCCAGGGGTAGCTAGCTACCCCATCTAAAAACACCCCATATGGCCAGGGTACTCCTTGGAGCTTACAAAGGAACCACGGTAGAGATTCCTAGAGTCCCACAGGATAGTCCCAAAAATCCAATAAAGCTCATGATGGTTCATGCAGTTGCCAACACAGTGCTGGACCACAAGTGCTTCACTAGGGCCAAACAGTTCCAGGGGGAGACCCGCATATGTATAATGGCAGGTCTACCCAAAGGGTCCCTTTGGATCTATGATGTGTAAAAGGGACTTTTACACATCAATAGATCTAAAGACGGCCTGCCTCCGATATTCTTGTCTGTCTCCTATGCAAAATACAATCTCCTTGTCCTCGTGTTCTGATTGTGTTCTCCTTTCAAAGCTGCCACTTTTACATCATCTTCCTTTCCCACTACGCTATTAATTTCTTCTCCCTCTCCAGAGGTTTTGACTTTAGTCTATTTTTGTATTTTGTACAACGTTGGCTCCCTGTCGAAGGGAATTCATCTTTATCTCTGTGCTGTGTAAATGTATATCTATCTATAACATAAGAGCAAGATCTTGATGTGCTTGTTTGAGGAGTAGTACCTCGCTCCTCAAATACCACTGTTGATATCACCATGGGTAATGGTGGCAGAATCTGCTTCTCTGATGTTTTTTCATAGCGCTTAAGTTTCTAACCGCTGACCAGTCAGTCTTTGCCTTTATGCAGTGAACACTGCAAGTCAAGTTTTTAAATAACATGAATAATGATTTTGTGTTACTATGGGCATTTTGCTTTGAAAATGCAAAAGCTTCTTTACGTGAAAAAAGATTAGTCATAAAATTCAGCACTATGTATTTGCAAATGAAAGGGGCAAGTACACACAGTTTAATTCTCCAGAAAAGGTGCCTTCATAAGTTCAGTGAGTTAAGCAAAATAAAGCTAAAAAACAAAAATATATGTTCAAGCATTTGAATAAATGTTCAGCCTGCAGGGAGGTTCATTGTAGTTGCCAAATGTTTTTGATTCATAGCAAGCTCAATTCTTCAGTGTATTTGTTTAACTGTAATTCCTAGCTCTGTTCTCGCAACATCTTTGCTCCTTGAGGCAGAAGGGCAAGCGACGCCCTCAGTTTCCAACAACCATGACTTTTTTTAGTTAGTTGGTAGAGGGTAAGGTGACAGCTGTCCAGCTCTGATCCCTCTCTCAAAGACTTAACTTATCAGCTTTGTGACATACTGCACTTGATTTGAATCTCTTCCTAAAACCTTCCATTTGGTAGCACAGATGCTTCGTAGCACCAAGTTGGCTTTAGTGAATGTACATCTGAGCAATTGTGCAACACTCTGTCTCATTTTTCTTCAAGTTACCAAAAGTTCTTTTGGCAGGAAATTGATAGCCCTCCAGACCGACAATCTTTCCTTCGTTTGTTTTTGCTTTTAGTCCTCAGTCCCTGTTAGACAATGATGGATCTTACTTATCATTATAAATCACTTTTACATTTCTTTAAATAAACATTCTTTAGAACTTTCCATTTTGCTTTGTGAATATGAGACCTGAGCTTGGAAGGTAGAAATTGCCTCAAGATAATCCCCATTCCTGTAGAAACCAATGGGCATTACACAAGATTAGACCAAATAATTGGAATCCTAAAGAACAACTGCTGAGTTATGTGTTTTTGGCAACATTGATAAGATTTAATTTCATTCACTGCTTGTATTATATTTTCCTTTTTTTTCCTTTTCTTTTTTATACAGCTCCTGAAGTGCTGGCCCAGAAACCCTACAGCAAAGCTGTGGACTGTTGGTCCATTGGAGTCATTGCATACATTTTGTAAGTATTTGTAACCTACCTCTCTGGAATTGCTGCTCTCTGTCAAGAAAGCAGTCTTTATCCATGATTTGTTCTCTCCCTCCCTCCAACCTTTAGCCCTTAGTGAAACCTGGGTTCCTCCCAATGACACTGTCACACCCACTGTCCTCTTCTTTAGTGGCCTTGTTGTCTTTACCTGTTCACCCTGCCCTGAAGGTTGTGATGGTGGTGTTGACCTACTCCTTGCCAAATCTTGTAAATTCCAATCCATTATCCCTCCTCTCTCTCATTCCTCACCCTTTGAGGCTCATTTCATCCACCTTTACTCTCTTCCCCCAGCTCTGCATTGCTGTCACCTACCACTCCCAGGTCCATCTTCTTCCTTCCTTGCTGACTTTGGCCCTTTTTAAATGGACCGCGGTGGGTGGAGGGATGGGTGTGCAGCTGTTTAGGGCATATACCCACCTCCACCTACGGAGCATCGGGCATTGCTCTGTGCATGGGCGATGAACATAGATGGGTGGAGGTGGGTGTAGTGTGGGAGCATGCGCACACACACACACACACACCCATCCTCCACAGCATTCACATGGGTGCTTCCACCCATCTCCGCTAATGGGTGGGGGCATCTCATGTAAAAAGGGCCTTTGACAACTGGCTTACTCTCTTTCTCACTGACAACATTCTGACCTTTATCCTTGGGGACTTCAACATCCAACTCTTAGCATGTCTCACCCTCTGACTTTAGGAAATGATACAACTAGGCTGAGAAGTGAACTCTCAATGTACTACTAGCCAGGCATGGATGGGTGCTACCAATAGGCACCCCATCCACTCCAACTTGTAATTTTAATGTTGACTATATTAGGGGCTAAAACAATGTTTTCCCTAGTGAAGAGCTACAGGAGGTGTTCCATGGTTCTGTAGGCATCCTCAACATTTGAACAGTACGGAGGCAGACCAGCTTCATGTTCACCTCTTCTCTATCATCAGAGGATAACTCCTCTGAAAATGAAAGTATCTGGGAGATGAGATGAAAAAGGTCTGAGAATCCCCAGTCACAGGGATGTACAGATGTGTTGGCACTTTACGACTTTCTAAGTGTGCCAACATCATTTCTGGAATCAAGGAAACCTGCAATAATGAACTTACCTTGTATGTGAGACTTTAGTCTCTTAACTGGGAAGATAAGGGATCTGCTGCCACTGTTCTTCATAAAGATTTCCTTTAGCTCTAGTGATGGAGGCCTTTTTGTTGGAAGTGAAGTATGAAGGTTCTAGAGCCACCTCCATGTGATTGCAATTTAAATAACTCCATATGTTGCCAGCAGCATTGGATTCTTAAAGGATTTGTCTTTTGTAGGGTCCTTGAAACACACCGAAACAATAGCCTGGTGCAGATTGGAACCCAGTTAGGTTTTTAGAGTCTTTTTTTTTTTTATAAAGAGTGATGATTTTTCTTTCCACACATCGCAGCCATACAAATCTGTAGCAAAAAGTGGTTTCAAACTTTTCCTGCTTTGGTTCCATATTCACTTTTTGAAAAGATTTTATGGCCCGTCAACATGAATAACTTTGGATGATGTAGTACATCTGTTTTTCTCCACACACTGTCAAACTGCCATATTACCCATCACTCTGGAATACATATTATTTTTATTTTATTTATTTATAAATAAACTTACTACCCCGCCCCCTCTTGCCTCTGGCAATTCAAGGCAGCTTACAATAAAAGCATAAAATGCAAAATACATAGAACACATCAAAACTGGATTTAAATAGGGACATAAAATAGTTTAAAGCACAGGGGGGTATTTGTCAACTACATTCCATTTTAGTTCCGATTATAAATTTTATCAGATATTTTCTCCAAAACCACTCTCTCCTTTTTATTTTTGATATTTTTTTTAACTTTGTAACATGGAGGTGAAACAATAATTTTTTCAGTTCATTGTGGGTTCAGCTGTGACTGAAGTTGTTCCAGTTCAGGCCAATAATAGTTTGGTAAGCAGGTCAGTATACCTGAATCGGTTCCAACTGGTTCACGTAGGAAAATATCCTGTTATGACAATACTGATTTGTAAAATGGGGTGGAGCAAGTTAATGGATTCATCACCAGTGTCATGGTATTACTACCTTCCATTTTACAGGAAGTCACTGCAACGTTCAGAGGCACAAAACACAAAGAACTACCACAATCTCACTGCGAGTCAGTAGAAGAGTTAGGGGAATAAAAACCATGTGAGATTTTGTGTCCCATTCTCCCTCTTCTAACCAGTAGGCTTCTTTGTCTCGTTGCATAAATAACTGCAGCCTTCAAACCCTTGGGGAAGCCTTGGCAGGAACCCCTAAAAGCCAGAACCCCATCTCCAACAATCCCTCTTACCCCATGTTTCCCATTGCCTGGTTGAAGGCTCTCTTGAGCTGCATGAGGCTTGGACAGGCAAGGAGGCAAGGCACCAGACATCACCTGCTTACTCACCACTGACTCTCAGAGCCTGGACTGATAGAGACAGCAGCTGCTTCCCTCACTACATTGGTGGAGGCCTGTTGCACTCTGCACTGCCTGTGACTCTGCAGGAGCCCCCAACCTGGAGCTAACACTAGGGACTCTCTCATGGCCCAGCGTCTGTCCCAGGTCCTCTCCTCTACTTTATTTCAGTTTCACTGTGAGACTGAAGTAGACTGCCACCTTAAATGTGAAGCCCTTGAAGAAGGCAGGGAAGCCTGGACAGGCTAACATGCATAAAAATCTTCCCAGATGTTGTTTTATATGTCTGCAAATGCTTCTGCTGTGGGGTTGACACAGGTGAGGATTTGGAAGGAGGCAACTCAGCCTACGGCTGGTGTACCACGTCAGTTTTAAGTTGAACCATTATTCTGGACTGGTAACCTGAATTATTGTTTTCAGTTCAATTCCGGTTGAGGTTCCCAAAGACTTTCAAATAATGGTTCCAGTTCTGTTCTGCTTCAAGAAAAACTTAAAGGTCAAACCAGTTTTCAGTTCAGATTCAGGCTTGGTTCAACTCTCTGCTTTGTACTGGAGTTCTTTGTTTAAAAAATTCCTCAGTAATGCCAGAATTATGCCCTTTTGTGGTTCTGTGTGAATGTCTTCTGCAAAGACAGGAGTTCAGGGAGCAAGAGAGGTTTGCATACAGGACCAAAGCCAAGATCATGGTGTAGCAGGTCCCCACTTTACCATGGGGTAACTGTTGTCAGGATTAGGCCTAAGGAAGAGTTTCACTCTGTTTCCAGTTCTGTAACAGTTTATTTATTTATTCTGTAACAGTCCGTAAGCCAGGCACCAAGCCTCTGGCCAGTCTTTAAATCCAGCATACAAGTCAATCGTATCACAGGTAGCCTAGCCACACACAATCCACAGGCTAGTTACCATCAACTCACTCCCAGGCTCTTCTCAAGGTACCTTCCTTCAGGTCCTCCAGGTTTACTCCTCTCTGGTCAGGAGCAGACTGCAAAGGTGTTCTCCCTCTCGCAGTTCAGAGTAGACTGTCCTCTACTTCCTGCTTTCGCTTACTTTATACTGGTAGCCACGCCCACCAACTTCCACTTCCTGGCGGTGGCCATTTTAGGTGCTTTCTCCTGTAGGCGCCATCTTGCTAGCCTTCTTAAAGGTATATCACCTTATTGTGGCACAATTCTGCCACAGATGGTTAAAACCTTTGGGCCAGGATTTGGCTTTTCCATGCACTGCAACAGGGCAGGAGGGATTATTTGCGGCAGGGGTGTGGCTACCGTACTATAGGGACAGGAGGAATCCTTTATGCCCCCACCTTGCTTGAGCCCTGGCAAATGTCCCTTCTGTCCCTATGGCAGCTATGCCTCTGCTTGTCTTATTCTTGCAAGTGTGTATGGGCAGAGAGCAAAGTACTTGTTGTTGTTTTTTTGCAGAGTGACCTATGTTTAGTTTTAGTCTGGCAAGATTTCCCCATTTATTTTGAATCCTCAGTCCTATATGTGCTAAGCACAAGACTTTGATCTGGCCAACGAACCGTTGAAGATTCTAGTGACCCACTATATAGTAGACAACCGAATCACTGGATGACAGTGATTTAGCCTAGTCCAGGCAACTTCCCTGCCTAGTGATGAAGGCTGACTGAGTTGCATTCAAGATGACCTGGCTATTGTTGCCTGGGGATGGAAAACTAAAAGTATCCCATGTCCTCCCAATAGCCTTACCTCTACTCTGCCGTGACACAAGCACTCAGTTTTGTGTGTATGTTTGTTTATGGCTGATGGTGGTGGTGATGCAGATGTCACTGTCTCCGTAGTCACTTCTTGATGTGCCAGGAAAACTTTCTGTTTCCTTTGTTATTAACAGAGCAATGAGGTATATGGTGGTGAGTGGAAAAAAAGAGATTTTCTTCCTTTCAAGCTATAGTTTGGCTGGTACTTTCATACCACAGTTATGTGCCCAATAAAAACCTTTATATTTGCCAGAGAGAAACAGGGAGAGCAGCTTAAGATCTTCAGATGAGAAGTTAAGGGGCAGCAGCAGTCCATTTTCCTGCATTATCACCTCAGTCTCAATATGGCCATGGCAAATAGACAGAGGCTGCTATTTCATCTATAATACAAAACCGTTTCCAGTCGGTGAGAGTATAGCCAGTGCATGCTTAACAAAACCAGTTTTTAGTTCCATAAGTTGTATATGTGCATAAGAGAGGTGGTGATTTGAAGTAACTTCTGTGCAGAACAGAAGTCATTTTTGGAGCCTATTGATGTCTTTTCAAATGTTCATGGGATATTACCAGATATGACAATCAACACATTGCAAAGTCATATGTTGATTTGAGTGACATCATCGTGATTGGATATCATTAATAGGTTATATGTAACAATGTATGTGTGTTGGGCCAGCTACCTGATAGTCTTCTCCCACCAGCATGTGACCTTTCTCCACTTCTCCGTTCCCCTCTGGCTTACAGCTGGCCCCCACCACTCTGCATGGTTGCCAGTGGTGTAGCAAGGCTGTGGTGGGCTCAGGCCCATGTCCCAATTATGCTCCCCCCCTCAAGAGCAAAGGGTTGGGTCTCCCTAAGCAGCAGCCCTCCCAAGGGGGCCCTCAGCCAGTCTCAGCTTCTCTTACAAGGGTGGTGGTGTTAGCCTGGCTCCCAGGTAGTGCCCTTCCCCTGCCCTCCGCCCCTGGAGTAGGAATGACCCTGCTGGATAGAACGTTTTAAGAGTTGGCAGGGCCAGCACTTCACCCCCTTGCAAGCAGCCTGAACACTGCTAGAAAAAGTTTCAGCTAGAGGAAGTGGGGGCAGAGTGTTGACCCTGCTCCTTACAATTTCCTAGCAGTTCTCAAGCCACTAGAGTCCAGGGCCCACATGTAGCTGAGCCCCCTCCCTCTATGGTAGCTACTAGGGTTGGAGCTCTGGGCAAAATTTTGGTTTCGGTTACTTTCGGTTTCGGTTCTCATGTATTTCAGTTCTCGTATCGATATCAGTTCTATCAGATCTTTTGCATTGCTTTTTGTATTGGATTTTTAACATTGCGGTTTTCCCATTGAAGTCAATGGGGACAAACTGCAATGTTAAAGATCCGATAAAAAAATCAGTGCAAAATATCCGATAGAACCAATGCTGAAAAAGAACAGAAATTTCCAAAATGGCCATTATCGGGTACTTTTGGTTCTTTCCGAACCCATCCCTAATAGCTACTAGAGGTGAAATGAAAAATTTCTGAGTCTGGTTTCCAATGGAAACAGCTTTTCCACTTTCATTAGTGCGAGAAAATCTACCAGCATTTTTGACATTTTTCATGATTTTCTGATATTTTCCACCATTTCTGTAATTTTCTGTAATTTCTGATATTTTTCAGTCATGTCCGGTATTATTGGTAATACCGGGAAATACCAGGAAATTACTGGAAACTACCAGAAATTACCAAAATGGTGGAAAATGGCAGAAAATCACAGAAAATGTTCAAAATGTTGTTCAATTTCCTCCTTGCTCCCGAAAGGTCAGTATTTCCCAATGGAACAAGAGCACCTGCTCTCATTTCAGGCCTAATAGCTACACCCCGAGGATTGCCTAACCCTATGGAATGCTGGTGCAGCTGTTGGATTCTCAAACAGCAAATCTGTTCTCTTGGATTACCATAGACTGGAAGTGGAGTGGCACACATCTCTAAATATAACAGTGTCCACCCGGCGTGCTTCCTGGAATTCCAGTCCACATTAAGTATATGGCACAAAGTGTCATAACAGGCAAATGTGTGTTTTGAGCTAAAAATAAATGGTTAGCATTATGTCTGGTAACACCCATAGATTATAAATTCATAAGAAACCACTGAGACCTTCTCCTATTACCTCCACAGTCCAGGCCAATTGAATATTCTCCTGTTATTAACCTGTCATGCTTTGTTAGTTGTATTTGACTAAAGCTTGCCTTTGGGAAGGGGCATCAAGTCTTCACATTTAAAAGACTGCAGTTGAAGAAGCAGGACCTATTGCAAAATGTTTTAAAATACTGTTAGTGACTTAAAGTATATACCCCCACTTCAAAGCACAATCTCCCATGAGAGACTTGCGCTTACAATACTACAAAAACAAGCTATTTCTGACCTACCCGTCTATTTGACAGACGGTTGCCCGTATAATAGATCATAACTTCAAAAAAAGAAAAAATGTAAGCCTCCAGATACAAAGATGTCTTAGGAAATATTGTTCTTGTTTCGGTGCCATCCCCTAATGCTTCCTTTTAATTGCATCCAGATTCCAGCATCTGGACAATCAAGTTTTCTTTCTTTTTTTCTTTTCTTTTAAATCAAAAACTCATATTGTATATAAAGTCATTACTCATAAGAGCTAATTTTAGCAGCTTGAAATTTCCTGTTATTCCACTTGTTACTTTCCTTCCCCCCTCCCCCTTGCCTCCGATATAAAACAGCCCTTTTATTAGTCCCAGATTTCTACTTGTTGCAGTGCAACTTTTGTATGTGTTCCCTGTAAGGAGAGGGAGAGAGGGAATTTATCAAATTCCTATCAGATGGATTTGGATCCACATGGACAAGCTCACAGATACCAGGTGGCTAAAATTCTGGTTCCCTTGTATTCCTATATATGGAGAAGATTAAGTTAATGGAAGCAAAAAATAGAAAAATGCATTCTAAATCTGGAAAACTGCCCTAGGCTGAGCCATGTTCTGATTTACCTTCTGATTATTTATATTCACTACATCGTGCCCCTTTTTCTGTTGGCACTCTTACCACATTTGGCTTTGAAGGTGTCAGTAGTTCTAATGTTATGTAGAATGCGATTGCTGTCTTGGACCCAAGGATGAGAAAGACATGAGTAAAAGTAGTTTAGATTATGTCTTTCATTGGCCCAACGTTTGCAGGCGAGTGCATGGCTGCAACCTTTCAAGCAGTGGTGTAGCAAAGCTGTAGTGGGCCTGGGCTCATGGCCCAATTATGGANTTTCAGCTAGAGGAAGTGGGGGCAGAGTGTTGACCCTGCTCCTTACAATTTCCTAGCAGTTCTCAAGCCACTAGAGTCCAGGGCCCACATGTAGCTGAGCCCCCTCCCTCTATGGTAGCTACTAGGGTTGGAGCTCTGGGCAAAATTTTGGTTTCGGTTACTTTCGGTTTCGGTTCTCATGTATTTCAGTTCTCGTATCGATATCAGTTCTATCAGATCTTTTGCATTGCTTTTTGTATTGGATTTTTAACATTGCGGTTTTCCCATTGAAGTCAATGGGGACAAACTGCAATGTTAAAGATCCGATAAAAAAATCAGTGCAAAATATCCGATAGAACCAATGCTGAAAAAGAACAGAAATTTCCAAAATGGCCATTATCGGGTACTTTTGGTTCTTTCCGAACCCATCCCTAATAGCTACTAGAGGTGAAATGAAAAATTTCTGAGTCTGGTTTCCAATGGAAACAGCTTTTCCACTTTCATTAGTGCGAGAAAATCTACCAGCATTTTTGACATTTTTCATGATTTTCTGATATTTTCCACCATTTCTGTAATTTTCTGTAATTTCTGATATTTTTCAGTCATGTCCGGTATTATTGGTAATACCGGGAAATACCAGGAAATTACTGGAAACTACCAGAAATTACCAAAATGGTGGAAAATGGCAGAAAATCACAGAAAATGTTCAAAATGTTGTTCAATTTCCTCCTTGCTCCCGAAAGGTCAGTATTTCCCAATGGAACAAGAGCACCTGCTCTCATTTCAGGCCTAATAGCTACACCCCGAGGATTGCCTAACCCTATGGAATGCTGGTGCAGCTGTTGGATTCTCAAACAGCAAATCTGTTCTCTTGGATTACCATAGACTGGAAGTGGAGTGGCACACATCTCTAAATATAACAGTGTCCACCCGGCGTGCTTCCTGGAATTCCAGTCCACATTAAGTATATGGCACAAAGTGTCATAACGGGCAAATGTGTGTTTTGAGCTAAAAACAAATGGTTAGCATTATGTCTGGTAACACCCATAGATTATAAATTCATAAGAAACCACTGAGACCTTCTCCTATAACCTCCACAGTCCAGGCCAATTGAATATTCTCCTGTTATTAACCTGTCATGCTTTGTTAGTTGTATTTGACTAAAGCTTGCCTTTGGGAAGGGGCATCAAGTCTTCACATTTAAAAGACTGCAGTTGAAGAAGCAGGACCTATTGCAAAATGTTTTAAAATACTGTTAGTGACTTAAAGTATATACCCCCACTTCAAAGCACAATCTCCCATGAGAGACTTGCGCTTACAATACTACAAAAACAAGCTATTTCTGACCTACCCGTCTATTTGACAGACAGTTGCCCGTATAATAGATCATAACTTCAAAAAAAGAAAAAATGTAAGCCTCCAGATACAAAGATGTCTTAGGAAATATTGTTCTTGTTTCGGTGCCATCCCCTAATGCTTCCTTTTAATTGCATCCAGATTCCAGCATCTGGACAATCAAGTTTTCTTTCTTTTTTTCTTTTCTTTTAAATCAAAAACTCATATTGTATATAAAGTCATTACTCATAAGAGCTAATTTTAGCAGCTTGAAATTTCCTGTTATTCCACTTGTTACTTTCCTTCCCCCCACCCCCTTGCCTCCGATATAAAACAGCCCTTTTATTAGTCCCAGATTTCTACTTGTTGCAGTGCAACTTTTGTATGTGTTCCCTGTAAGGAGAGGGAGAGAGGGAATTTATCAAATTCCTATCAGATGGATTTGGATCCACATGGACAAGCTCACAGATACCAGGTGGCTAAAATTCTGGTTCCCTTGTATTCCTATATATGGAGAAGATTAAGTTAATGGAAGCAAAAAATAGAAAAATGCATTCTAAATCTGGAAAACTGCCCTAGGCTGAGCCATGTTCTGATTTACCTTCTGATTATTTATATTCACTACATCGTGCCCCTTTTTCTGTTGGCACTCTTACCACATTTGGCTTTGAAGGTGTCAGTAGTTCTAATGTTATGTAGAATGCGATTGCTGTCTTGGACCCAAGGATGAGAAAGACATGAGTCAAAGTAGTTTAGATTATGTCTTTCATTGGCCCAACGTTTGCAGGCGAGTGCATGGCTGCAACCTTTCAAGCAGTGGTGTAGCAAAGCTGTAGTGGGCCTGGGCTCATGGCCCAATTATGGACTCCCTAAGGGCAAAGGGGCAGGATCTTCAGGGTGGGGAGCAGGGCTTACCCATGAAGGCAGCACTGCCCCAGCTCCCAGCAGCCCCCGCCCAGAGCAGCAGCAACCCTGCAAGGAAGGGAGTTTTAAGAATGGGTGGGGTGGGCCAGCATTCCATCCCCAACACTTTTGAAAACTTCCTTTTGGCAGGGCCCTTTACAAGCAGAGAAAGTCAGTTGGGTCATTAGATGACCAGGAGGTGAAAGGGGCGCTCAGGGAGGATAAGACCATTGCAGAGAAGCTGGATGAATTCTTTACTTCGGTCTTCACTGGATGTTGGGGAGATACCCATGCTAGAACTATTCCTTGTAGGTGATGGATCAGAAGAGCTGTCCCAAATCAGTGTGATTCTGGAAGAGGTTCTGGAGCAAACTAACAAACTAAATAATAACAAATCACCAGGACCAGATGGTATTCACCCCAGAGTTCTGAAGGAATTCACATATGAAATCGCAGACCTACTATTGGTAATTTATAGCCTATTGCTAAAATCTGCTACTATACCTGAGGATTGGAGGATAGCGAATGTAATGCAAATATTTTAAAAGAGGGTGCAGAGGCGTTCCTGGAACTACAGACCGGTGAGCCTGATGTTGGTGTTGGGCAAACTGGTGAAAACAGTTGTTAAGAACAGAATTACTGGGCATATTAATAAAATTAAACACAACATAATGGGAAAGAGTCAGCATGGATTTAACAAAGGGAAGTCATGCCTCACTAATCTATTGGAATTTTGTGGGGGTAGAAATAAGCAAGTGGATAAGGGTGAGCCAGTCAATATTGTGTATTTGGATTTTCAGAAAGCTTTTGATAAGGTCCCTCACATGAGACTCTTGAGGAAATTAAATAGTCATGGGATAGAAGGCATTGTCCTATCATGGATTGGTAACTGGTTAAAGGATAGGAAACAAAGGTATAGCTAAATGGTCATTTTTCACAGTGGAGAGAAGTAAATAGTGGAGTGGCCCAGGGATCTGTACTGGGGCCAGTGTTGCTTAATATATTCATTCATGATCTGGAAAAGGGAGTAAAGAGTGATGTAATCAAATCTGTATATGCCACAAAGTTATTCAAGGTAGTTAAAATTCAAACGGACTGTGAGGAATTGCAGGAGGGTCTTGCAAGATTGGGTGACTGGACAACTAAATGTCAGATGAAATTTAATGCGGACATGTACAAAGTGATGCAGTTAGGGGAAAATAATTCAAACTATATGTACACAATGCTGGTTCTAAATTAGAGGTTACGACTCAAGAAAAGGATCTTGAAATCATTGTGTACATTACATTGAAATCCTCAGCTCCATGAACAGCAGCTGTCGCAAAAGCAAACAATGTTAGGAATTATTCGGAAAGGGATAGAGAATAAAACTGAAAATATAATGCCACTATATAAATCTATGGTGTGACCGCACCTTGAATATTGTGTGCAGTTCTAGTCCCCTCATCTCAAAAAAGATAGAACTAGAAAAGGGTACAGAGAAAGGCAACAAAAACAATTTATTATTTATTTATTCATTTATTTATATTTATATCCTGCCCTTCCCCAAAGGTTCAGGGCTGCTTACAAAAAAATACAAAATACAATATAAAAACATTTAAAATACAAATCTCCCCAAAACCCAACCAACTCCCACCCTCCAACAACCTCCCACCTAATACCTCTCCCTATCCCCTAACTCATCCTCCCTCCTTAAATCAACCCCCGCCCCCAATTCAGTCCCCGCTGCCAAAAGCCCAGCGGAACCAAATGATCTTACTCTGCCTTTGGAAGGCCACCAGGCTTGAACACAGGTGGATCTCCTGCGGGAGGGAGTTCCATAGCAAAGGTGCGGTGGCTGAGAATGTTCTCCTCATAGTCAAAACCTGGCAAAAAACTGGAGTTTCTAGAAAGGTGCCCCCAGCTGATCACAGAGGCCACTATGGGACATGGGGAGCCAGGCGATCCCTCAGATAGATGGGGCCTAGACTGTTTAGGGCTTTAAAGGTCATCACCAGCACCTTGAATTGGGCCCAGAAGGCTATTGGCAGCCAGTGCAGCGAACGAAGCACTGGTGTTAAGTGCTTGCGGCGATGCGCCCCCATAAAGAGGCAAGCTGCCGCATTCTGCACCAGCTGCAGCCTCTGAACTGTCACCAAAAGCAGCCTCACATAGAGCACATTGCAATAGTCTAGCCTCGAGGTAAAGAAAGCATGGACGACAGTGACCAGATCCGAGTACGAAAGAAAAGGCCACAGCCGAGTCCTCACCAGATGGAGTTGATGAAAAGCACTCCTAGCATATGGGCAAGACTAGTCCTGTTCACATCCCCCACCCCCCACTGTGCACAGAAAAAGTCATGTGGTATTTGTAAAGCCACTTTTTGGCAATGGTAATTGGAGCAAATGGCAATAGGAGCATTCAGTTGGATTCAGCTCATTGGAACATATGAATGCTTTCAAAATGGCAATTGGAGAATTCATTTGGATTCAGTTCATTGGAGTATGTGAATGCTTTCCAAAAGGCAGTTGGAGCAAACGCAATCTTGCGCAAGTAGCATTTAGATGTCAATCTGCATCTTTAGCATGAGAGTTTGGGAATGAGTATTCTGGAACCCTCGATATCGTCTGTCTTGTGTGACTGCTCCCCTTCCCGTCTGAGTGCTTGCAACCAGCTAGCAGTGCATAGAGTGCAATGGGGGGGGAGGGGGAGGAAAACAAATGTGCTCAGATTAATCTTGTTTGTTTTCACATCCGTTTTAGTTACCTCTATTACTAAAATGAATGTGGGCAAATTTGTTTTAGTAGCAGAAGGAACTAAGAATAATCGCACATCCCTACTCCATGAAACTAACTGGCAGCAGATTTAAAACAAAAGAAAGTATTTTTTTCACTCAGTGCACATATAACTTGTGGCATTTGTTGCCAGAGGATATGGTTAAGGTCAGTTGTATAGCCGGGTTTAAAAAGGAATTGGATACGTTTTTGGAGGGTAGATTCGTTAACGGCTATTAGCCAAGTAGGTTTGGGGGACATAACCTCTGGTTGAGAGTGAACAGCAGGAAATTGATCCCCCCATTTTGACCTGTTTTGTATTTCTCCCAAGTGACCGACGTTGGCCACTGTAGGAGACAGGATGCTGGGTTTGATAGACCATTGGTCTGACCCAGTATAACACTATTTATGTTCTTACGTAAGCAGCCTAAGCACTGCTAGGAAATGTTCAGAGTGGGTGCAGGTGGTGTGCTGGTCCGTCCCACTCCTTTCAACTCTGAAAATTTCCTAGGGGCATTCAAGTTGCTTGCAACGAGCTCTCTCAAAGTCCAGGATTAGGGCTGAGCTCCCTTGCTTCACGGTACTTCACCCCTGCTTTTGAACTTTCAAATTCTGAGTTACCTGTTTGAAAAAGAGCCCTGTGGAAGCTTTGTCTAAAGCTTGCATACACCACCAACTAAAGTACTTTGGCTCTTGCCCCAGTAGGTTCCATTGATTCACAGTGTAGTATTAGCATTGATTTATCTGTTAAACACCAGTGGTGAATGCTGTCTCTGTCCTAGAGAGCGTACCACCTCAGTTGGTGGGTTGTGGTGGTGTATTTTTTACTTTGATGTAGGTAATAAATGAAAGTTTCTAAAAGTATTGCGGTGATATAGAGGAGATAGTTCTCGCAGTCCTACAGAAACACACATCACTCTAAGGTGAAATGTGGCCGGTGTCCAGCAGTACTGTGCAGTGTGCACCACTACAGGGCAGTTTAGGAGTGGAAATGCTGATTAAATATCTGAGTGAATCTAGAGGTGAGAGTTAATGTTAGAGTAAGAGCTGGAGACAAAGTAGACATGCTTGGGGCCCCTGGGGGCAACAACCAGCCGGCCCCAGGCCACCTAGATAATATGGATTCTGCTCCCAAGTCCCTGGCCCTTGCCCTCCCCCCCGCCCCAAACTAATCATGGCTCACAACCCTCTTTGTGGCCACATGGGTCAGGGGGCTGAGGCTGCGCACAAAGCTGGGGAGGTGGAGGTTTGGAGGCTTCCCTGCCCCCAGCCAGCACTACGTGGTGACTGACTGACTGGCCAGGGCTGCTGTGTTGGGAAGGAGCAGGAGGAGCAGTTCAAGGAGGAGACGTATGCATCGCAGATGGTGAGGCAGCGCCAGCCGCAGCACGAGGACTGCTCCGAGGACTGGTGCGGAGAGAGTCTGAGTGGCTGCACCAGCAACAAATCCTGGGCGAGCAGACACAAGCAGCAGCGCAGAGAGGAGGCCAGAATGGAAGCAGAGAAGGATCCCTCGTGCCGCCTCCCGAGTCCCTCCCCTTTCAGTTCGAGGCTCCTCCAGCACCAACAAGCCTGCCTGCTTTGTCTGCTGCAAGCTTGCCCCGAAGTACAGACACAGCCGGGCAGCCACCTGTGATTCAGTCAATCACAAATTGAACATGAGTCAAAAGTGTGATGCAGCTGCAAACCAGCCCTCCCCCCGGTGACCGAGGCCCCTCCAAGTGGTGCACAGAGAGGCAGCAGAAAGAAGCATGCCCTAGACAGCCCTCAGCAAGACTGCGCCAGCATGAGCCAAGTTTGTGCGAGCGATGGGCTAACTAAGGCTGCGGGTTTGAGGAGGAGGCGGCACAAGTGAGCACTAAGCAGCCAGTGTGGGTGGAGTGGAGAGGCTGAAGCTGGGGGCATTGGCGCTAGAGCCAGCCTCACCTGGAAGTGCTTTGTTCTTGGGCTGGGAGTGGGAGACAGGCTGGCTGCATTTTCTTAGCAGCTTGTGTGAGGGCTGCTCAAGGTGGATTCTGCTAAGCTTCTGGTCTGGGCAGTAAGAGGAATCCCAGTCCTGCTGGCTGCTGTGTTGGTGGGACTTCGGAGCCACCCTCCCCCCAAGCTAGATTGGTATCTAAGGATTCTGGGGTCGTGGGGAGACAGACACACACACACACCCCAAAAGCAGAATCCAGAGGGAGGAAGGGATCCCATTCCGTGCTACTTTGTCTCCATCAACAGCTCAGTGACCCTGTTGCCTTATTGGTAACATCCCACTCTGAGCCTCTAGGAAGGGTGGCATATAAATTCAAAGTAAATAAAGAATAGAGGATTGACCAGCAGTCCCCAAGATTGTGACCACTATTGCAGTTGTATCATCTGTGGAGGGAGTCGCAATTCCAGCTGATATCTGATATACTTTGTATCTCATTGTTACGTCTGTAGGGGTGGGACTATCGGTATCTGATTAATCTGATAATACCGATAATGGCATTGCATTAATAATACCGATAATACCAAATATTAATCCGATAATACCGATAATGTCCGGTATTGGATTAATCCGATAATACCGATAATTGTAGGTATCTGAATACTGGATTTTTAACACTGCCAGCTTTACCTGGTTTTTTACATTGCCACCATTTACCAGACGGCAGCAATGTTTAAAAAGTGGTAAAATTGACAATGTTAAAAACCCGGTATTCCAATACCGATAAATCTGGTATCGGGAGATTCGATACCAGTAAATCCAGTATCTGGTAATTCCCCTGGAGTCCCACCCCAACTGTCTAGGGTCACAAAATATATTTGTCTCAAATGGGGTCACAGGCAACATCTTGGGAACTACTGAAATAGACTATCACCTGCTTAATCACAATCACCATTTCCTAAAGAAACAAAGCACTATGGGTAACTCCTGAAAGGGTGAGGGTGGAGAAGCATGGTTTAGACATAACGTAGTTCAGGCTGAGTAAAGTTAGCACTGGCATCAGGCAGAGGGATCAGCAAATTATGCCTAAAGTAAATTATCAGGCATAATTTAGACATAGCACAGGTCAGGCCAGGTAGTCCATTAGTGCAAACAGTAGCAAGCCAACTGTCAGAGCGAGGGAAGAACAAAGTCGCTTAGGGGTGGTGGTTAGACGTTTCCCCCAAATCTGGAGGTCAGCTGCCGTCACTGAAAACAGTGAACTCGCACTTGGACGGAGATCCAGACTTATGAAACTCTGATATCAGGGTTTCGTAAGTCCGGATCTCCATCCATGTGCGAGTACGCTGTTTTCAATGGCACCGGCCAACTTAAACCCACCCACACCCCGTGAATTTGTTTCTCCCAGACTTCAGGAGTCTGCGAGAAACTTGTCCTGTTTAAAAATGTCCTCAGTCTTAATTGACATACATGGAGGAAGGATTGCTTTACAGTCGTTAGCTAGGTCACTCTCAGAACAGCCCCGTGAAGTAGGTCATTATTCTCATTTTACAGGTGAAAAACTAAGGCCGCGAGATCAGGGGCGTAGCTATAATAGGTGCAGCCGCACCAAGGTCCACATGTATGTGGATACATGTAGAATGCATATGCACACTGGAGCAGGATACACTATCAGGGTGCACCAGGGCCCATTCGTTCCTAGCTATACCCCTGGAAGAGAGAGACATTTATCCAAGGCTATCCAATGCATTCATGGTTAAGATGGGATTTGAACCCTAGTCTCCCAAGTCCATTGCCAACACCTTAGCCACTAGGCTACCTTGGCTCTACTACTGGTACTAATGTTTCCTGTTGTGCTCTTTATTCAACCAGTGTGGGCCTGTCACCAAAGAACAGCATACAAGCAGTGGGCCCTCTTAACCACCTTCTCTGGCCATTTTTAAACGTGCCTCCTCTCTGTGCGGATTTCTCAATCCGATCTCAGCAATCTCATGGGGGGGGGGGGCAGTTTAGACGTGCCTCCCTGCACCAGATGTCGCCTGGTCACCATTCAAAATGACGGCTCATGCATTCTTTTAAAATCTGGCTTTGTCAAACCCTGATATCGAGGTTTGACAAATCCGGATGGAATAAGAATGCACGAGTCACCCAGCACCGCTGTTTCCAATGGCGACCGGGCAACTTCCGGTGCAGGGTGTACGTCTAAACTGCCCCTGTCCCGTGAGATTGCTGAGAGCAGATTGAGAAATCCGCAAAGAGAGGAGGCATGTCTAAAAATGTGTTCTGAGGTAAACCCCATCTAAGTTCCTAGTCCCTGGCAATGCAGGTCTAGCCAGTTTCAGCTCCTCCTTGAAGCCTTTCCTGGTGGTTTAGCTCAGCTAAACTGGAAGCTCAGTTTTATACACTTCCTCTGCTTAATTGGAATCAATTGGCTTCGGATCAGGTGTGGGTAGGGTGCTACCCCTACCAAAGCCCTGCAGGGTCTTATCATAACACTCTGTAATGGTTTTGTTGCATGACCGTGGCCTAGGCCTGCTTCTGCCAGTGCTAAATAGACTTTACATTGAACAGAAATTACACTTCTAATCATTTTAAGCCCTTCTATACTGCCAAAGTGTCCTTGGAGTAAATGAGAATCAGTCACAGTGAACTACATTTGAGGGATACAGGTAGAGTCAAGGGGGAAGGTCTGTTGTGGCCATTAGAGACTAATTTTAATCTACTGAGTAACAGGCTAGACTCTGAGAGCAATGCCCACACCTGGAGCCAGTGCGTGTTACTTACATTTTACAGGAGTATACTTGGGCCCTGCACACTCCAAAATCAATTCTCCATTAGTGTCAGTTTGCACTTGCCTGTTTTTTTGTTGCTTTTTTTTTTTTTTAAATGTATCGCCATACTATTTTGCCCTTGAGGGTCCATACAGTTCAATAACAGGAGATACTAGTGCCAGCCAAAATAAGAATCTCTGCTCAAAATGAGAAAAATACATTTATTCAGGCAATAAACAAACGTTTGACAATTTCCTATATAGGGCATTACTTCAAAGATAGGCCTGCCTGGTCCTAATCTTAGTCTAACCACTCACAGAAATTGGGATGTTTGCTATATGGTAGCATTGTGCCTTATGGCAGTGTCTCCTGCCTCTACTGGGTACATTTTTACTGTGTGTGTGTAATTTAGGGAACTCCATCAATAGGAAGAATCTGTGCAATCAAAGCTTCTGTGGGTTTGCACATTTTTGGAACAGAAATATGTACGTTAAGACTAGCAAGTTCCTGCAGGCTTTTACTGAGAAAATTTTAATTCCCCCCCCCCCCCCCCCCCCCCATAAATCCAGCTATCTTTCTTCTCTCTGCATCATTTTTTTTTTTTTTAGAGGCTCAGAGTTACATTTGGAGAAGGCTGGGAATAATGCATGCAGGTCAAAGCTAAGAAACAGCTTGCTGCTATCTCTTACATAGCAATATCCTTGAACATGGCATAACGTTTGTTCCTTTGGTGAAACAAAATGATGCCAGTAAATATTTTATTGCAGTGGAGTAAACACACAGTCCAAACTAAGAAGGAAGATAGTTCTCCTCCTTTATTCCCACAAAGGCCTGAACATTAAAGCTCCGTTCTCTGGCCTGCCCCTGTTTAAAACAGCAAGCTTTAAGCAATCTAGTCAATCAACCTTTGACCTTTTATTCAGAGCTCACCACTTGAGCTACAGAAGCAACAGCTGGCTGCTTTTTATTTTTTGTTATTCAGGCTCTACAGAAGAACTTTGTATGTTGCACAGTAAGATAAATAGCTGCTTGTTAGGATGCTGTAGTAGCATTAGCATTGTGGCTGGGTAGTTGAGCTCTGAGGCAACCATGTTAGGAAACTTGGGCTCTATTCTTCACTATGTAATTCCATCACCTCTCTGTTAACTTACTTAGAAGTGAGGGTGCGGCTTCTATTTTTTATTGTACAGATCGGAGCAATGTTTTGAAAGAAAGAAAAAAGGGATGAGATGTATTGGAGACACAGCTTGGGAACATTCTCCAAGGCTACAGGAGATCTGTGGTTGGAGTCAGAAAGTCTCTCCCCACCCCTCCTCCACTTGCAGGAACAGTGCCAAAATTCAGGAGGGGGCTTTCTTCCCCTTCCTTAACTCAGTTTATTGAAACTTCCCCAGGATGAGCCAGAATTTTCTCACTGAAGACAAGTTGTTTTGCTTATTCTGTTCACATGCTTAAAGAAATACAAAAGGACTCTTATAGTCATTTTCTCACACAAAAGCTTCATAGTGGTCCAAGTATGAGTCAATGAGAGTTTGCCCAAGTAAGAACCTAGTAAAAAATAAGTCTGGCTCTTAGAATTTAGTTTAGCTGTTCAGAGCAGTACCAGATTGCATGTGGAACCAGGTTGCAAATGTTAGAAAGTGTCTCGTGTCTCCCAGATCCCATCTTGCAGGAATTCAGGATGAAATAGAGGCCTGGGCCCAACCTCCCTCTAGTCTGCACTATAGTGTTGGTAGAGTTTGAGGGACACCCTTTGTTTCCAAATACCACAGCTTGATCTGGAAGAACTGACCAGATATAGTGAAGAAATCACACTGCTCTAGAGGATGGTATGGGGTGATCACTCCTTGTGTATCCAGGAGTTCCCTAAGTTCCAGCCTGGGGCATGTGGTTCTGTGTTGCTCCCAGAACTGTGTGCAGCCCATAATCCATCCCTTTGGCTATGCATAGCTGGGCAAAGTACACTGCCTTAAACACAGGACATTCTTCAGCCATAAGCATCTGTAAATCATAACAGCCCAAGCTTGTGCTCTTTTGCCTTTGCCAGAATAATTAGCATACTGTACATTTAAAAGAGTTATTGCTTTCGCTAGAGCTGCTTGGCAGGACAAGCACAATGTAGCAGTTCCTGCTCATGGAAGTGGGATGGAGGGCAGGAAGGAATGCAAGGCAACAGGAACTAGGTTATTCTGAGCAGTCGTTCTTTTTAAAGGAAGATTCTCAATAATTAAGGAGATTGATAATGGGTAGGACTGAAACAACCAGCGATTTTGCTGCTCATTAAAATGCTGAGATCTCGGTCCTGGTGCAATTTCTTCACGAACTATTAAAAAATTGGCATGGGGGAGTGCTTATAAGTTTCAACGGCCAGCTATGCGCCTCCACACACACACACTGCCAAACATTTGTTTCGTGGTGTGGGGAAGCAGAAGCGTTCTTTGAATGCCACCTAACAAGTGGCTCAAAGGCACTCCTCCCCCCCCCATGCCTCTCATCTGAGAAGCACTGGGGTGAGGGAGTGCATTCAAGCTGCAGTGCCTACCCTCCGTGCCTGCCCTCTCCGGGCTGAGTCACCTCATTGCTGAGTGAGGGCTCCTACTCTCCTGGTTGCTGCGGGCTGCTCCCTACTCCCTTCTCCTTTTGGAGGAACAAAGGATTTATAGAAGTGAAATCATTCTCAACATAGAGAAGGTCTGTGTTTGCCAATCTCTCTTTTCTAGAGGCATGAGGATACCATAGATGAAGTTGCATTCTTTGGACACACAGAGTCTTTATATGAACACCAGTACATCAGTTGTAAATCTTTATCAGTATAAACCCCTGTTGAAGGGTGTTTGTCACCCGAAATGCATAGGGTTGCGTTGGTTTGAACTTTATTGAATTTATTTACACAGCGTTTAGAATTTCATTCTTTGTTTTTGTGTGTTTTTATCATATTTACCTCTATATCTTTGAAAAATTGATTGTACATTATATATAGTTTTTATGTTTTAGCAACATGATTGTCAGTGTTTTTATGATTATATTCTAAATCAGTAAATAGACTTTATACACTTAATTCAGTTATTCATTTGAGATAGTAGCTTGTTGTCCCTGTTCCCAGGGGTCTAATATCAGAGATGCACACAGGTCTTGCATTCACCTTCGATATTGGTCCCCCTGGGAATGGGGACCCGTTAGGGGGCTGCATGCAGGTGGGAAGAGGCTGCCCCCACTCTCCTCCCCACTCAGAAAAAGCCCAGTGGCAAAGACCCCAGGCTCAGCTCGCAGACCGGGTAGGGGAGGAGCAGGGAGCAACCAGCAGTAACAGGGAGACTAGGAGCGTCAGCCTGGCGGTGAGGTGAGTTAGTGGTGTTGAGGGGGAAGCAGGCTTTGAAATTGACAAGAGCTGACTGGGAATGCTTGGAAGGACTTCCCTCCCCAGCACTCCCAGCTACTGCTTGTCAGTTATTGGTTTTTTTTACTAATTATTTGCTCACTAGCATGTTAGCGAGCACATCCTGGTGCTAGGTTCATCCCGCTATGCATCAGGCACCGCGATTTTGATGAGAATATCAGTTTACTGAGATCTCATTTCAGCCTTAGTAATGGGGTTTTACTTCCGGGTTGCTGATAGCCAGGTCTGCCTCCATCCATCCCCTTCCCCCAATCTGAGGAAAGTGTACTGAAGTGGTGGTGCGGGGGGGGAGCCTGGGCTGGGGCCTTGGATGGGAGTCACATAAGAATGTAAGATGTGCCATTGTAACAGGGAACGCACCCAGTGTCCCAATCTCCCTAGTTCTCACCTGCTCCATCAGCTGGCCTTCCATCTTCCCAGTTTCTGCCCTGGATCCCTTGGCTCCACTCTGCGCCTGGGCTCCTCCCCTGGGCCATGCTCTACACCTCCTGGGTGAGTCTCCCAGTTCTTCTGACTTGGGATTCACTGTTTGGTGGCTTGCTTTTCCGTTCCCTCAGTCTAGTCAATTTTGGGCAGCCACGCTACGTGCAGCAGTAGCCACCCTACTCTGCAGCCCTCTCTTTTGTCTGCTCCACTGCTCTCCAACCCTCTGGTCACTGTGAGGCCCACCTAACCACCTCACAGGTACAGTCCACCGCACCTGCTGCTTCACGCTGTTCAACAGCTGCCCCGTTCACCTACAGCTTAAACTTTGAAAGGGCCAGCTTCACTGCCGCCCAACCTCTTCAAAGAGACAGGGCCCCATCTAAAGATTCCCTGTCACAGACACTTACTGGGTCTGACCAATGATCCATTTAGCTCAGAATTCTGTTGCTGTCAGTGGCCAATCTCGGTTACCTCAGGGGGAGTATGCAACGGATTGCATTGGCGTATTCCATTTCCTGTCATCCTCCCCCAGCTCCCGACAGTCACGGGTCTTGTACCCCTGACCAATCCAACTAGTAGCCCTTAATGGACCTGGTTTTCAAAAGTTCATCCACTCCCGTTTTGAAGTCTGCTACACTACTGGCACGTACAACATCCTCCAGCAATGAGTTCCACAATTTTATTGTATGTTAGGCGAAAAAGTCCTGCCCTTTTATTTATTTTTTTATATAATTTTTTTATCCTGCCCACAGGGCAGCCCGGGGCGGCAAACAACAAGGATAAAAGAATAAAACAATTTAAAAAGTTAAAAATTCTCTTATGCAGGGAAAAACAACCCTACCAACCCCCACCCCACCCTACCCCCCACCCTCGCCGAAAGCCTGGCAGAACAGCCAGGTCTTACATAAACGTCGAAATGACAGGAGAGTGGGGGCCAACCCAGCCTCCTCCGGGAGCGAATTCCACAGCACAGGGGCAGCCACCGAAAAAGATCTAACATCAGTAGCCACCCACCTCACCCAGGGAACCTCCTTTCGTTTTCAATCTGCGCTCTGTTAACTTCATGGAGTGATATTTTTAGAAAGTGAAAATAGTAGCGGTGGGAGTTCGGATGAGAATTCTGATTCGGTTATAACCCAAACCAAACTAGAATTTGTTTCAATTTAGGTTTGTATTGCCTGGATTCGGTTCATATCAGAGCAATGCGGGCTTAAATCCATGTCTGTCCCCAACTCTGCCTCCCCCAGACCTCGGCCCACCTCCCCCAGACTCCTGTCTGCCCAGCCCATTGCCCGCCTCAGCCCCCACCCCAAGAGTAGGCTGTGGCAGGTGAAGGGCCGGAATGGCAGGGGTCTGGGGGAGAGGCAGAGCTGGGACGGGGGGGGCTAGATAATGGTCCGGGGGCAGGGAAGGAGATGGAGGGTAGTCGTTTTACTTACTTTTTCTGCAGGGCTCCATAGTCCAAACTGGCGGCCTGCCACACGTGCAGAAATGGCCACAATGACCATTCGGAGCATGTGCAACCAAAATGGTGCCAGTAGCATCAGCGCCATTTTGGAAAATGGCAGTCACTCTGCGTGTGCTTGGCTGCCGGATGAGCATGCACAGATGGGCTGCCATTTTCCAAAATGTTGCCGACACTGCCAGCACCATTTTAGAAAATGGCTGCACATGTGCAGAACAGCCATGGTGGCCATTTTTGCACATGCACATTTATTTTCTATTACTTTCTTCCCGACGCAGCCTGAGAGGGCTACACTGGGCGCCACTGCACTAGGCCACCAGTTCGAACTTCGGAGCCTGCAAGAAAATTAAGTAAAGCAACTACCCTTCCCTCTGCCCCCAGCTCTGCCTCCCCTGGGTCCCTACCCTCCCGGCCCATCGCATCGCATAACAGGGAGGGAGGCTATTGGGAGTCAAAGGATAGGAAGCAGCTATGGTAAGTGGGTACAACAATAGAACTGCTTCCTCAGTTATCTGAATCAGTTATTTCACTCAGAACCTTTTTATTGTAACTATTTCTAATTCCTCCTGTCATTCCACCCACTTACTTAATCCTGCACACTTTGTATTTTTCCCTGTCATTTCAACCATTCCACTTGCTACATCTGGTGCCTTCCTCATCATTTCACATCCTCTTGCCACTCCCAAAGATGCAACTGTGTTGTATAATTTCACAATTACTTAATTGAATGTTGGAATGACAATAGTATTTATTTAGAAATTGGCACTGCTGTTGCCTCCATTCCTTCCAATGGCAATTCCATTTTATTAATTTCAGTGCATATCCAACTTAGTTTTAATTAAACATTTGTATACGACTCTACCCAGCTTCACTGTGCTCTGGGAGGGCAGTGGAGACTAGTGGGTGAGAGGGACGGTTGTGAGCCATTGGTCAACTATCCCATTCTCTCCAACTGAAATGAAAGGATATAGAGGGAAAGCAGGGGGTG
>QEPC01010671.1:1919437-1974250 GCA_003113815.1 Sphenodon punctatus
GCCCGGATTACCGGGTCGAATCCGATAATGCCGGTACCCCCGGTACCGGCATTATCGGATACCGGATTTTACCGGTTTCCCACCCCTAGTCTTTACTGCTAACATGGCAGGGAAGTTAAGATGGGAGCCTTAACTTGCAATTTCCATGCTTTTTAGTGCATGATTGAATTTGCAAAAGACTTAACTCTTCTTGTAAACCAGAGGTTTTTTGATTCTGGAATATCCAAGTTTTCTTTTGTATCCAGTGGAGAATATGTGTCCTGCTAGCTCAGTAGAATGCTGAATAGCATAACCACTATGGGAGCAGGGCTTAGCGGAGGCTAAGGTGGAAGAGCTGCTGCCTTCAGATTAGAAGGTTGTTACTTCCTTCAAATAGCAAGCAAGGTGAAGCTGGATTTTTACTGGTAGCTCCCTGCTTTACTAAGAATACAACAACTTTGGTTTGGTTATGTTGCTCATCCTTCAGCTCTACCCCTGTACAAAGCTCCCTCACTCAATTCTTCTCTGTCCAGGGCTCTCCCCTGGCACAATTATGGCCATTATTCTGCAGCTCTCTGTCTCTACAAGACACCCCCACTTTACTCCCCCTTGGACAGGGCTTCTTTTTTTGCACAAAGTTGCCCACTCCGAAGACCTCCCCTGTACTGGGTTCCATATTCTGTATCCCCCGCTCCCTGTAAAGTGCTCCCCCTGTGCATGGTTTCCACTGTGGAAGCTATTTACAGAGGCTCTTCCCCTACTCTCTCCTCTTAATGTTCCCCCCTTTGTGTGTGCTCCCTCCCTGCTCCCCCATAGGATTTCCCTCCCTGGACTGAAGCTCACTCTTAGAGTCCTCCCAAGAGGACTACACCTGCCACTCTACCCCATAGGACTGCTCTGCACAGGACCCCACCATCTCCCTGCCCCCCCCTCCTGCAGAACACCCACTGTATCAGCCCACAGCACCCGCTTACCCCTCATTTCTTAGTGGGGTTGGGAAAGTCGGAGGCAGAAGCGCTGAAAGAAGATCGATTCCATCCCGCCTGTAGCCTCCTGTCCCTGCCTCCGGGATAAACTTCTGCCTTCTTCCTGCACCTGGGACCATCCCAGGCAGACTCCAGCCCCAGCCATGCTCCTCCAGTAGGGCACCCCATTAGAGCCGCAGCCCAGACACCCCACGTTTTTGGAGAAAGGGCTGTCACTGAAATCTATGCACTCAGTAGTTCTGGGCGGTTTTAGGGGGCAATATCAGCCAATCCAAACATCACTGCAGGATTAGCTAGCTCTGTTTAGCCGTCTTGGTGTCCCTGACTCCAAAGCCGAGGTGCCTGCTGTGCAGGATCAGATCAGAATGACCCTTCCACAGGCCTTGCTCTCCTCTCCCCACCAGATCAGCTCTAAACATGGTGACCAGTCACTCACACTGCCCCCTGGGAGGTGCATTTCCCTCTCTTTCCCCAGTACTGATAGGCTCTGGAAAGCAGTGCCTGCTGGAAGTTGTATTCCCCAGTATTCAAGACTGTTTGCTTTTAAACAATTTCTGCATTACACATAGAATGTTCGCAAGCACTCCACACTCAGGATGATCTCCAAAGGCTAACATTGGATTTTCAAGCCGTCATAACTTAAAGACTACTAACCGGATTTACAAAAAGTAAATCAAAGGCACACCCCACCAGCCTCCTTGAATTTTCTAAAAGACTTACACCTCCTCCCAACCAACACAAAATCCCTTTACCTTGCCGAGATCGAGACGGTCTAACTTTTGAAAAAACAGGCTTTCAAAGTGCAGTTTTCAAACTGCGATATCTCAGCTGTTATCAAACCGATTTGACTGAAATGTGGACAGCATGAACCACTTACTCCAGTGATCATTCACCACAACAGTCATGATCCTAACTTTAATCATGCCAATTTTATAGCAAATAGAATGTTGGGGCTTTATAATGGAAGGTTTAACACACCTTAACTATTAGAGCACTCCCGGCGCTCTAATAATATTCCAGGTATGGTCACACCATAGATTTATATAGTGGTATTATATTTGCCTCCTTTGGTGCCAGGGCCTGGGGGACTCTGTGTTAACTGGAGCCTTCAGTCAAAGGTTCCTAGGTTGGGGCGGAGCCAAGGGTTCAGATGCTGGGGTCTTTGGGAAGGTTAGGTTGGGGGACAGCCAGAGTTTCGTTTGTGGGGGTTATTGGGGCTTCTTGTGGTGCCTAGGTTGTAGAGGAGCCAGGGCCTAAATGTGGGGAACGGGGAAGTTTTAGAGAGCCTAGGTTGAAGGCAACCAGGGCCTTGTTGTGGGACTACTAGGGATCATTGGGGGCCTAGGTTGGGAGTGCCACAACCTCAGTTGAAGGTCTCATGATCTCTGGGGTAGGAACCAGGCTGAGGGATTGTCAGGGTCTCTGTTGTGGATTTTGAGCTAGTTGTGGGGAGCTGTAGGGATTTTGACCACCCCCTGTAAATTCTGTTGGGAGAGTCTGCCCCTTTTGGGAGGGGATTGGGAATGGTGCGTGAGGGTGCAGTGCCTACTGAGAAGCAAAAGGATACATTCTCCCAATAGGTAGAGGGAAGTATTGTTGTGGGGGTGGATTTAAAAAGGGGGTGGCTGACCACACCTGTAGGAGTAAAATCAAGAGATGGTGCAGGGAGACCTCTGTAGAGGAAGAAGGCTTTGTACATATAGAAGGGTATCTTACATTTTTGAAGAAGAGAGATCTGATACCTTATCTGAGCCAGAAATAAAGCCTAGAAGAAAGCCTTCATTAGATGACCAGAGGTTTGGGAAGGTGGGGGAGGTTCTTTTTGTATTTGTATGGGGGGCATTACAAGATGCAAAAATGACTGGCAGTGCAGGGTATATGGACCAAAATCAGGCAGTCCTAGGCAGTCTGCTCCTGGAGGAGGAGAACTGGTACAGTGCTGGCTGCCAGGCAAAAGGGCCAAGATGGACACCTGGAATATTGGGGTATTCATCTGCATTCTCTACACTGTACCCCAGGAGTTCAAATCTCCAGGGTCAAGTCTGTCCATCACCATTGTACACAGGAGCAGATACAGTGTGTGCAAGAGATGAGGAATAGAAAGTTGAATCATCTCTTTTACCTAAGATACCAACACTCTTTGAAGTCAATCCCGTGCAGTTTAAAAATTTTAATGTGGTAAGCAAAGCCAACATGGTTGCTTTGCAAGATTCTCCCTAGCTGCCCTCCACGCCTGGAACTCCCTCCCTGCCCACATCCTCCTTACCCCCCTTCGTACCTTCAGATCCCTCCTCAAGACCCACCTCTTCTGCTCTGCCCTCCCCGACTCCTCGCTCCCCTCACCTAACTCCTGCTGATACCCTCCATCTGGTACAATCTGTTACCTGAGGTCTGTGTACTCATAGCCTCACCACATGGACCAGCCAGCCATCATTCTTGATGTAACCAAGCACGTGCACCTGGGATCTCGCATCTTCGTGAATGTTACACTCCTTGTCTCTCCCTCTGTTCCCCTTCCTTCACCTCCCCCACCCCATCTCTCAGATTGTAAGCCCTAGGGCAGGGACCGTGTCTATTCAATTAATTTTTAAAGTGCCAGTACATTGCTGGCGCTATATAAATGCTTGCTAATAATAATAATTGTTTACATAAGAAAGTTTGGAGCACAAAAATCTAATAGTACAAAAAAGACACCCTTTAAGCCTCAATATCCTGTTGTTTAAAAGGCAAATTTCCCTTTTTCTCTCTCAGCAGGGAGACATACCCCAGCCATGTCTGCCCTATGGGTAAGTTCCCCCTCCTTCCTGAAGTCCAGTGAGAGAGTATTCCCTTGCCAAAAACCTTTTGTCCTGCACATTAAATCAATCAAGGTGAATATGATTCAATTCAGTTAGCCCATTTAAGATGATCTTTCCCCCATTTAAGATGCCCATGCCTCCTTCCTCACGCTTAAACCTATCTGAAGCTCTGCTGGAAGTTCTTTGTCTGGGACACAAAAGCTGTGGAGGTATGTGGACATTCATGTCTCCCTTCACTGAACATCGGAGTGGATGCATTTCACAGAGGATAGAGGTATAACTACACCCAGGATTTTGGTTGATGGATGCTGGCTGGCTTCAATGACTTGTGTGATTGAAGTACTCTGCCTATGTGGCAGACTGAGAAGACAGTAAAAGGATTTATCTAACACGTGGGAATGAACAGCAAGGATAACAGTGGTAGCTTCCGTTCTGCCTTCTCGGTTCTTTCTTATTAATCTCCTCATAATCCTAATCTCTCTTCATGACAGAGGTTTTCCATACACCTAGCCTCTCTTAATTTGTGATTCGCCAGCTACTAGGACTCATGAACTGCTGTGCAGTAGCCCACAGAGACTTGGTGCCTGTCACCTGCTCTCCCCTTGCCCACGCTACTAGCAGTAGAAGAAGATGGTTGGTGCCCCACTCTGGGGCTGCCTCTCTTAGCAGGAGTTGAGGTGGATTTTTGCCCTCACTCACCCTGCTCCACCTAGTCCTGCCACTCCACTAACACTTCTCGTCTTCCCCTGGTTGCCTGCCTGCAGTAGAAGCCTCCCCTTTAGAAGCTTCCCTTGAAAGGCTGCTAAAGAAGGGGTTGGCTTGGTTGCTGGTGACCACTCATTGCAGAAGCAGTCTTGGACTGGTAGGGATAACTGTCGGAGGTTCCCAGACCCAGACTCCTTATGCCTTCCCCACCTCAGTTGTACTCTGCTTCACAGTTGTACTCCTGCTTCCCCAGTGTACCTCTGCTGCCCAGGCTCAGACCCCAGTGTCAGGGCTGGCAGTAGCAGAAGGGACAGAGCACAGCTGGTGTGTCAGGGAGCAGCAGATAACAGAAGCAATTGTCAGAGGCCATTTATAAACAGGATGGACTGCACCCGTCCCCACCCAAGCGCGCGTCTGAAGGTGGCGTGAGTGGGTGCGCCCTCTCATGACCCACACACCGCCCATCCATGCCAATGCACAGAGCATCAGAAAAAAAGCCAGTGATGCTCCATGCGGGGGCAGGAGTGGGTGGTGCATGGGTAGGGGCGCATGTTCATCCAATTTCCTGGATCTCCCCCCACCCCTCCACTCATCAGACGTCCGTCGGCACTCCTTGCAGCGCACACACACCCCCACATACACCCAGCTGTGCCTGCTTATAACAGAGAGAATCTCACAGGTCTGTCAACTTTTTGTGGCCTATCTAAACTTAGTTATAATGAACAAGAGGTACAAGTCTTCCTGTCTTTCCAGGTAAAACGTTTTAAATTACCCTTTGAGAAGTTGTGCAAATGTGGAGAAAAGGTGTGGGGAGATAGCCTGAACTGCTTTTAGGTACAGAAGCCTGAAAAAACATAACCACCACTGAAGTCCTAAAAAGCTTGGTTGGTTGGTAAAATTATTATTCTTCAAAACTTAGTAAATATTTAATAAGAATATACTATTGGCAGTTAATTTTGTCTCTTAAGAGTGTACTAAATTTGAAGAATAAATAGAGCCACCAAAGTGTAAAATAGAGGGATTCTGGGGTCCCTAAGACCCAGAATATCCTATATTTTAAATTTATTTTATATTTATTTGAATAATTATTTACTTTGTTTTCTTGGCCGCCCCCTCCTGCTATGGCAGCTTGGGGTGGCTCACAACATATTAAAGCCATATAAATAACATAATCAATAAATAACAAAATACGAAAACAACATAAAACAACAGTAAAATATCCGAGGACGGAGCTAAAAAAACCTCCCCCCCTCTCTGTCCCCCCACCCATCACCCGTCTCCCTTGCCAAAAGCCTAGCGGAACAGCCAGATCTTACACTGTCTTTGGAAAGAGGGAAGGACCAGGGCCAAGTGGACCTCCATTGGGAGGGAGTTCCACAGCCTCGGTGCGGCCACTGAGAACACTCTTCTCATCATCACCACCCGAAAAACTCAGGGGACCTCGAGGAGGACATCCCTCGCCAACCACAGGGGCCGATCCAGGACCCAGCGGGTGAGGCGATCCCGCAAATAAGGGGCCCAGGTCATATATGGCTTTATAGGTCAAAAACAACACCTTGAATCGGGCCCGGAAAACTATAGCAGCCAGTGCAGAGATTGGAGCATTGGTGTAATGTGCTTGCGACGACCCATCCCCATAAGGAGATGGGCTGCTGCATTCTGCACCAGCTGCAGTCTCTGGACTGTCACCAAGGGTAGCCCCATGTAGAGCACGTTGCAGTAGTCCAGTCTTGAGGTGATGAAAGCATAGAAGACGACGCACCAGATGCAATTGGTGAAATGCGCCCCTTGCCCTAGCCTCCACCTGGACATCCAGGCGGAGCTGTGAATTAAGGAGCATCCCCCAGACTGCAAACCTGAGGAACTTGCAGAGGGCATACCCCATCAATGACAGGTGCCACCACTCTCTCAGCCCCTCCCACCAGCATCACCTCCATCTTGTTGGGATTCAACTTCAGATGGCTCACTCTCACCCAGTCCTCCACAGCGGCCAAACACCGAGTAAGTACCAAGACTGCTGGGCCTGGTCAGTTGAAAAGGAGAGGTGAAGTTTGGTGTCATCAGCATATTGATGACACCACACACCAAACCCTCTGACAACCTCACCCAAAGGTTGCATGTACATGTTGAACAGGAGAGGGGACAGAATAGACTCCACACGTGAGGTCCCAGGGAGATGTCAAGCAATCCCCCAGCACCACACGTTGTGTTCTCTCAGGCAGGAAGGAACGGAACCATTCACGAACAATCCTACTCATCCCTGCTTGATCTCACAAGCGGGTCACCAGCATCTCGTGGTCAGTGGTATCAAATGCAGTCAAGAGATCTAACAGGATCAAGAGGGTCAGATGACCCTGGTCCAGCTCGTGGTAGAGGTCGTCGACCAAGACCACAAGCCATACTGCGAGGGATCCAGAAAACTGACACAGTCTAGATGCCCCTGAAGTTGCCGATCTACCACCTGCTCAATAACCTTCCCTAAAGAGCTGGCCAGGGAGTCAATGTCAAGTGATTGTTTCTTGAGCAGAGGCCGCACCACCGTCTCCTTGAGGCAGCCTGGCACTCTTCCCTCCCTAAAGGAGGTATTGATCACACCAGCCAGCAACAGCCCCAACGTCTCCCAGCTGGCTTTGACTAAGCATGACGGGCATGGGTCTAGTTCACAACAGGTGGCTCTAACAATCCCAAGGATATCCTCTGCCTCAACAGGTAACACCCACTGAAACTGATCCCATAAAACAGGACAAGGCAGGGCTTCCATTACCTCTGGTTCTCTTACTGAGGCAAACATGGTGTCAAAGTTGTGGTGAATTCGAGCAATTTTATCCATAAAAAGTCAATAAACATGTCACAGCTAGCACTGAAAAATTCCAGTTCCAGGCAGACGGAGGCCAGATTGACTAGCCCCTCACCACCCAGAAAAGCTCAGCTGGATGCAACTTTGCGAACACTATGAGAGCAGCAAAGAACTGCTTCTTCGCTGCCTGCTCAGCCACGGCATAGTTCGTAAACTATCTCTATGCCGCAATTGGTCGGCTTCAGCACGAGTATGACGTCACTGTCACTCCAACCGCTGCCCTTCCTGCTTCAACCGCCACAGGTCCTCCATAAGCCAGGGGGACCTGTGTTGTTGGCATTCAGGGAGCGGATGCCTAGGAACTGTTCGTTCTGTGACCTCAGTCAGCAGAGTATACCCAAGAACCACAAGGTCATCAAGCGAGCGGTCTTCGAGATCAGAGGCTAACTCCCCAAGAGTATTCCGGAACTTCTCCGATTCCATAACTCTCCAGGGGCAAACCAACCAAACTGGTTCTGCACCTTTCCGGGGACAGACATGCACCAGGAGACTGGCCTGAAGGTGGTAATGATCCATCCATGATAAGGGCATAACTATCACCTCCCCCTCTAGGGTGATTTCATAACAGCACACATATTTTTGTTTTATTTTATTTATTTATCAATTTATACTCCACCCCTCCTGTAAAACAGCTCGGGGCGGCTAACAATTTTAAAAGAGTAAAAAATAAAATAATATAAATATCAAACAATCATAATGATATAAACAATTTAAAACAGGGTTAAGACAAAATAAAAAAATACATAAGGGTAGGGTGGCGCTAAAACCCTAACCCACCCTCCCCAAAGGCCTGGGCGAACAGCCAGTTCTTACAAGCCCACCGGAATGTTAAAAGGCTTAGGGCCAGTTGAGCTTCCTCCAGGAGGGAGTTCCAAAGACGCGACCCGACCACCAAGAATGCCCTCTCCATTGTGGCCCCCTGCTTAACACGGGGAACCTCTAAGAAGGTACCCCCAGCAGACTGAAGGAGCCGCTCTGGGGCGTGGAGGGCGAGGCGGTCCCTGAGGTACAAGGGGCCCAGACCGTGAAGGGCCTTATAGGTCAATACCAATACCTTGAACCTGGCTTGGCACGCTATTGGCAACCAGTGCAGAGTCCGGAGCACAGGTGTTATGTGCTCCCGACGACCCGTCCCCAACAGAAGCCAGGCTGCTGCATTCTGCGCTAGCTGCAGCCTCTGAACCAGGAACAAGGGCAGCCCCACGTAGAGCGCATTGCAGTAGTCCAGCCTCAAGGTGATGAAGGCATGAATGAGGGAGGCCAGGTCCAGCTCGGAGACATACGGGCGCAGCCTCCGCACCAGATATAACTGGCAAAGGCGGCCTTCACCATCACCTCCACCTGTCGATCCAGGCGGAGATCTGAGTCCAATATCACCCCCAGACTCCGAACCTGCTGAGCTATAGGAGGGCAAACCCCCCCAATCAGGGGGGCCGACACCTCCCTCGCTCTCCCCACCACCATCACCTCCGTCTTATCGGGGTTGAGCTTCAGTCTGCTCTGCCACATCCACTCTGCCACGGCCTCCAGACACTGGGATAGCAACGAGACAGCCGGGTCTGGGTCAGCTGAAAAAGAGAGGTACAGCTGAGTATCATCAGCATATTGGTGACATCGCACCCCGAACCCTCTCACGACCTCCCCCAAGGGCTGCATGTATACATTAAACAATAATGGAGACAGAATGGAACCCTGCGGAGCACCGCAGGACAAGGCACGGGGGCAAGATGTTTCAGCTCCCAACACCACCCGCTGGCTTCTCCCTGAGAGGAATGAGCAGAACCATTCAAGAACAGTTCCGTCCAGACCCCCAGGTCACGCAACCATCTCAACAGCAGCCCATGGTCCACGGTGTCAAAAGTGGTCAAGAGATCTAGCAGGATAAGAAATGTCGAACATCCTGAATCCATCTCCCAGCGGAGATCATCGACCAAGGCCACCAACGCTGTCTCAGTGCCATAGCCGGGAAGGAACCCAGATTGAAAAGGGTCCAGGAAACCGATGCTATCTAGATGAGCCTGGAGCTGGAGTGCCACCACCCGCTCAATAACCTTCCCTAAAAAGGGAAGGTTAGAGACAGGTCAGTAGCTGGCGAGTGCGTCCACATTCAATGATGGTTTCTTCAGCAGGGGGCTCACCACAGCCTCCTTGAGGCTAGACAACAACCTCCCCTGCCGCAGGGACGCATTAACCACCCTCGCCAGCACCGTCCCCAACATCTCCCTGGAGGCTTTCACCAACCAGGACGCCATGGATCAAGTTCAATCACAACTGGTGGCTCTCACAGACCCCAAGACATCCACTGCATCGGCTGGTGTCACTTCCTGAAACTCCCCCCACAAAGTTGGACCAGACGGAGCCTCCATCACCTCGCACTCTCCACCTACTGCCCCCAACCCCAACATATGCTACGTGTAAGAAACTTTTACTGAAAACTTTGCTGAAGACTGACAATTTATCATGAAAAGGTTGTGCAGGATTGGACCCCAAGAATTTTTTACATGACTCAAGTTTACCTCTCTGCTCTAGCAGTCTGTGCCTTTCCCTGCTCCTGTTGATGCCAATGGTAAAACTTCCAGGATCAGGGCCAACGGATGGGTCCTTGCAGGATCAGGGCCAAACCAGAGTCTCAATAGAGTCAAGATAGGCAAAAAGTCCAAAGGGGCAGTCCAAGTACAAAGTCAGAATCCAGGCCAAGGTCCATCCCCATAAGACTGGTACTCCACAGTCTGGTTTCTGGTTTAATAGTTGAAAAAGTCATAGGGAAGAATTTACTTAGGTTCCTAAGAGGAGAAATGGTCCTTGCAATGGGAACCAGTAGCCTGGCATACCTAAGAGTCAGAAGGAGAAGTTCATTATCAGATCCCTTTCTGGCACTGAGAAAAGTGCCAGAGAGCAGGCAGGAGAGGCAAAAATGGAGAGAACCAGGAGGAAACATTTACAGAACTGGTTACAGTTGACTTGGAAAATTCCCACTATATGTTATTAATCAACAAACTGCAGGAAAGCTCTTTGTTTCTGCAAGATGGTTTGAAAAACAGCATATGATTTTTACCCTTTATTTTCTTGGAACACAGTAGTGACACAAAGGAGAGGGGAAATACACAGTTATTTTGATATTGCTGAACAATATTTGCACATTAGGAAATAATGTATTTTTCCATGCTAATTTCCGATACTGATAAAAATCAGAAGTTGGCCCAATTCCACCTTACTAGAAAGTGTAAATTTGGTGCATTGCCACTAAATGCAGTTGAGTTCCTCCAGATTTAACCCGATCAGAATCTGACCCAATCTCATGAACATTAAATCCTTATGTGACATTGCTCTATTCCATAGTATCCCCAAATCAAGAATTGTTCATATAGGACCTTTCATCTTAACAGGAATTTAGGAAATGTTGATGGTTTTAAAACGTAAAAGCATTTTTTAAACGAAAGCATATTGAGGCAATCAAAATATAGGTTGCAACATTGGCCAGGAGTGCTTTTCACCAGCTCCATCTGGTAAGGAGGCTGCGGCCTTTTCTTTCTGACTCAGATCTGGTCACCATCATCCATGCCTTCATCACCTAGAGGCTAGAATACTGTAACATGCTCAATGTGTGGGTCTGCCCTTGGTGACTGTTCAGAAGCTGCAGCTGGTGCAGAATACAGCAACTCGCCTTCTTTCGGGGGCGGGGTGCCAGGAGCACATTACACCAGTGCTCGTCTGCACTAGCTCCCTATAGATTTCCAGTAACAATTCATGGTGCTGGTTTTGACCTTTAAAGCCCTAAACAGTCTCAACCCCACATATTTGAGAGACCGCCTGTCCTTCCATGCCCCAATGCAGTCCCTGAAATTGGCCGGGAGCGCCTCCTGTGGGTACCACCTGTTAGTCGTGTTCGTATGATGAGAGCTCTCAGGGAGGCATCCTCGATTGCTGCCCCAATGCTGAGGTTTGTCTGACCCCGCACCTGGGCATCATCTGGAGGTGGTGCAAGACCTTTCTATTTGTTAGGGCATTTGTCAGGCAGGGAATGGGGGTGGGGGTTTGGGTGCGGGTGGGGAAAGGTTGGAGGTTCGGAGGTTCTGTGCCATTTTTATATGTATTGTTTTTATTTGCTTTGTAAGCCACCCTGAGCCATGTGGGAAGAACAGGGCAAAAATTGAAATAAATAGATATACTTTTTAAATTACATTGATAATACTAGAAGTAGGTGTATATGCACATTGTCTTTTTGTCTGCACAGACTTAGTAAGCTTTTTTAATTCACATGCAAAAGAACATCTGCATTGGAATAAAAAGTGCTCCAAAATAGCCAGAGACAGACAATCTTCAGAACATTTTTTCCCACGGGCAATTTTCAAACTACTGTGTAACAATATACTTCTAGTGAATGTGAAATTTTAACAAAACAAAAACACATGAAACAAAACAAAAACACATTTTAGAAACATCTTGCAAAAAGTGTTGCTGTTTTTCATCTGCTTTATAGAGTGACTTAAAAAAAAGTTTGAGATTTCATCCCAAAACATTCACAAAAATCTTTCTGCATGTTCCCTAACCAGTGTATAGTTGGATGTTTAATTTTGCTGTGTTTGCAAGGTGTGTCAAGGGCACTTAAAGTGTGTTGCTGATTCCAACAGGTTTGCAGTTAGGTCAAGAAAGTTGTGAGGTATAAAAGAAAGCCTCATGGAAGCTTAAAAAAAGCAGTGAAAATATTAATTTCTCCTTATCTAGTTTCCTATCATGAAACTTTTATACATCCTTTGCTTGCTTGCTTGCTTTTTTTTTTAGACTCTGTGGTTATCCTCCCTTCTATGATGAAAATGACTCCAAGCTTTTTGAGCAGATTCTTAAGGCAGAATATGAGTTTGACTCTCCATATTGGGATGACATCTCTGAGTCTGGTAAGGGGCTAATTTAATTGCAATACCTATAATACTTTTCAAATTCCTGGATTCTTTTGAGGTCTTCTGCCATTAATGTATTCTGAAGGTGAAATTTGCCCTCAGGAATATACAGAGCTGCTAATGTGAAATGTATGTGCATCCAAGGGCAAGATTTAGCCCTATATATAAAATATACGTAACAATCATGGGAAATTGTTTACATGGAAACCTCAAATTAAGTGCCTTTTCATCACAGAGTCAGCAAAGATTGGCTAGGATTGAAGAACATGGAACAAGAATTAACATTGAGTCTCAAAAGGACACAGCACTTTCATTTTTTCCAGCATATCCAAATAAGATACAGATGTTTTCATCTGCCTGTAATAGCAGAAAACAAAATAATTCCGTTTTGCCTCTGAACATTCATTGCTGGTCTGATTAATGGATCTGTGGAGCATACATAAACAGGAAAGAGAAAAACCTGGGAAATTAATGGTTTCCAAATGAAAAAAGTCTATATCAGGAGGGAAAGAAGATTATTACTGTACTATGAAGAGAGGGAGTGCAGCGTAGTATTCATCACACAGGACTGGGAGTCAGGAGTTCTGGGATCCATTATTGATCCCTTAATCTTTGTATCTCATTTTCCCTATTTAAAAAGTGGAGTGGAAATACTCAGTTGACACAGGGCTAATGTTTGAAAACGTTCTGAGATGAAAGGATCTTTGACATCGGAGATCTGTCAAAATGTATATGTCAGAAAGTGGCCAGCAGGGGGCCGAAACAGCATGACTGCCTGAAACCTGAGCTCTGAGGGAATGGAAAGAAATCCACCTCCATCGACCCTCTAAACCCACTAAGCCCCCTGCCCCCAGAAAATAAGCGCATTCAGAAGCAGAAGATGAGCTCTTCCCAAAAATCCAAGAATTTAAAGGAACTTTTCTCAAAGAAGGGTGCTACAAGCTCATTGCTGGAGGAGACCTCAAAGACCTCAATCAAAAAAATGGCAGCCAGACCAGCTCCAAAAGACAAGACTGCAGAAAAACCTTTGGTTACCAAAGAAGACTTCAGGAAATTGGACTATGATTTAACCTTTGCAATCGGGACCCTCAAAGAGGATCTTACATCTAAGATGCAAGACGTTATGGAAAAAGTTGCAGACTTGGTGAATCAAGTGACTGTCATTAAACTGCCCGTGGAGAATCACATGACAGAAAATAGCTTTGCAGGAACGTGTGGCTTCTAGGGATGGCAACCCACACCAAATTACGGGTACAGTTTGTTACGGGTTATTGTTTTTCTGATTTAATTACATGTACAGTGCAGTACGGATCCATAATTAAATAAAAAAACAAAAACCTGTTACTCCCACCCCCACAACTCATCTTTCCCACCCACCAACCCCTGGGGCCCAGGTATAGTACTTACCACCCTCAGGGTGAGCTTGATTGCAGGTCTGGTGGGCTGCAGCTTGATTAGAGGTCCCGGAGGGGCTCCCCCCCTCCCCCCGGGCAGGCTCTCTCATCACAGCGCACTCTGGAGGCCCTGCTCCACAGTGTGCATGCACAAAATGGCCACTGGAGCCATTCTGCGCATGCACAGTCCTTTTGCAAAATGGCGGTGTCAATGCCATTTTGCAAAAGGGCAGTTGTTCTGCACATGCGCACTGGGTCCATTCACACATGCACAGAACAGCTGCCCTTTTGCAAAATGGCACCAACACTGCTGGTGCCACTTTGCAAAAGGGCTGCACCTGTGCAGAATGACGCCAGTGGTCATTTTGCGCACACGCGTTGTGGAGCAGGACCTCCACAGTGTGCCATGATGAGAGAGCCTGCCTGGGGGTGGGGGGAGCTCCCCGGGACCTTCAATCCAGCTGCAGCCCACCAGACCTGCAATCAAGCTCACCCTGAGGCTGGTAAGTACTATACCGGGGAACAGGGGAGGGAAACCTGGGTTCGTAACAGCGGATCTGTAATTTTTTTGGACAACTGTTATAGATTGGTATGGTACGGTACGGATTAATCTGTATGCAAAATTGCCATCCCTAGTGGCTTCCCTGGAGCAAAGGAACAGAGATCTGGAATTCAAGTCAGATGACATTAAGAAGAGAGAGAGAAGAAACAACCTACGAATCAGAGGTTTGCCTGAGAACGCTGAACAGGGCAGTCCCATCCGGTATGTAGAAACTTTAACAACAGAATTGCTAGATCAGGAACCTGGGAATGAAGTGAAAGTGGACAGAGCACTCAGATCATTATACCCTGAAACCGACATTTTGCCCAGAGTCCACTGAGTGACCTTTGCAATTATCACAACCACAAAGGGTAGGGTGAAGAACAAAGAAACTTTACTGAGTGGGAAGAATAAAAGGAGAGTGGATTTGGGCAAGCCTTCTAAAGCAGGTATTATTATGTAGACACCCACCCTCTGAGTGACTGTCCAAAAATGCTCCATTCCATCTCTCAACAGATCCTTTGGTCACCCATTCCAAGTCCCATCAACCCACTCAGGGTATTTTTAGATGTCATGCTTTGATCCTGTCCATGCTGAGAGCCCTCACCACAGGCAGGACCAGGCCCGACCACTGGAAAAACATGCTGATGGCCAGGGAGAGGGCGGGGGGACGTGAGGACGTGGGTCTGCACGGCCCTGCCCCCCACGCTGCGCAGCACGAACCAGCCTCCTCCCTGATGGGTGGGTGTGGCAGCTTATAAGGCCACCGTGCCCACCCAGAGAAGCGCCAACCACGGGCCGGAGTTAAGTAGAACCATCCCGCTCTACTTAACTCCGAACTGGAGTAGACTTCTTCAGACAGTAACAGCGCTAACTCTGGGATGTGCGCCGACAAGGGAGAGCCAGCACACATCTCTGAGTTAATCCTGCCATGGTCCAGGGTTAATTTATTCCCGCCTGCAGGAAACACCTGGTGGGTGGGAATAAATGTGACTCCATCATGGGTGGTCATCCTGGAGTTAGCGAGGCCACTCTTGGTAGCTTCATGCCTAAAAATACCCTCAGTTTGCCAGTAGTGAAGCTTTGGAGGAGTAGGATGATCACTCTGATAGATCCTCAGAGCTCCAGCTGCTCTGGTGGACCCATTTCCTCTCTTTTCAGACTACTGCCTCACCAAGAGTCCTGCAGTTTTGACACTGGATGCTGCTGTTCCTGGGCTGGCATACTAGCTGAACTCCTGGTGTGAGACTTACATGAGCCTTTAGTCATACTCCATGCTGTTGTTTCTATAAGCATAATGTTTTTGCTTTTTTTTTTTTTTTTTTAACAGCTAAAGATTTTATTCGGAATTTGATGGAGAAAGATCCTAATAAAAGATACACCTGTGAGCAAGCGGCTCGGCACCCATGGTAAGCAATTATGCTGTACTATTGCCACGTCCATAAAATGGTTATATGGTTTGCCTCCATTATCCACCAACACAAACATTTCAATGCAAGTAGTAAATCCCAGAGAAACCCAAAAAGAAAGCAGGAGCCCTAGAGATCGTGGTATAATATCAGTCACAGCATCACTACAGGCATTGATTGTAAGCTTACAGCATTGCTGTGATTACAACTGTATTGTATGTAAAATTGACTTTCAACTTTTGCAGTCATGGGAAAATAAGTGAGGGAGTGAAGGAGAAAAAAAGGAAATTATTATTTTTCTGACAAAAAGTAAGACATGAGTCTTAAGAGCTGTCACACAAGTTTGTCTACGAAATTCTCTTAATCACCCTACTTGCTCAGTGCCATAAACACATTGCAGTCTTAAAATATTAGCAAGATTGGCTGAGGCCAGTAAGAGTGACGATGTAGGAGTCAAAATATAAGACGTAGTTTCCTTCCATTCCATCCAGAACCATCCCCAGCGCTGCCGTAAACCCCACACTCAAGAAAGGATAAATATATATTAGGATGATACAGATTTCTCATGAGCCTCGGGAAATTAAACAAGTAATAAAGTTGATATTCCAGACATATAAATGACCAAGAGGGCAAATCCAGAAAAGTAGGTGACCTTTTCATATTTATAAAGGACAAATTTTTCCAAAGTATTGTGTCCAGAATACACAGAATGTACACGTCTAAGTGTTGGCGTGGTAACATCTAGGATGGCTGCTGGAATAAAACAGAGAAATGTGGCAGCTAACTGTACCACGTAAACCCAGAGTCTTCCAAACAGAAAATAAAGATAAAAAGTCTGTTTTGGGACTCTTTTTGCATGTCCTGGCCAGAGGCCAATGGAACATTATGGGTCACGCCATTATTATTTTTAATGTTTTGCACAGAACCCAAGCATCCATTTCAAAACATTTCCATTGCAAAGGTAATTTTCCACAAGTGTTGGCTTTACAGGGCAAAGGGTTTTTTTCTACGTCCCTTTCCAGATAACTAAACCCTGTCTTGGGTTCAGTCTTAGAATCATAGAGTAATTTCAGACGTGACGGGCTGTTTGGCCCACCATGCTCAACCCTGGACTGGGATCCATCTCGGATCCCGGTTCATGATCACACCGGCCGTCCTTCAGACATGCCGGCCTGATCGCGGAGGGGATTCGGGGAGGGGGTGGGGCTGCATGGTGCGACGTGCGGCTGCTCGGCCCCGCCCCTCACGCTCCACTGGCTGCCCGCCTTCGGGGAGATGGGCAGACGCTGCAGCCAATCAGGCCGCTGCGCCCGATCCCATACCACGGTCTGAGCCACGGTCAGGACTGGGGCGAGGTGACAGATGTTACTTTCACTCCGTTCCTAATCATAGTCCAGCTAACCATTATTCTGGAGGTGAGGCCAGCCTCACCTCCAGAATCGTGGTTACCATTGATCCCCTCAAGGTATTCACTGTGGTGAACATCTGGCAGGGCTCCCACAGACGTTCGCACGATCACAGCCACCACATCGAATCCACTGTGATTCGGTGTGGTTGACTGTGATCACGTAACGTCTGAAATTACCCATAGACATCAGGAGTGTAAAATAATGTATTTGTTTATTTTATTTATTTATTTTTAAATAAATAAAGTACAATAAGTGGCAGGGCATCTAGGCTTCCCCTGTAGTATGTATCTTGATTGTAATCCTTCACTGAAGTGTCTTTGGAGTCCAAGCATTCAAATGCAATGACAAAAGGATGGATTTGCAGTAAAGCAAAGGACTTGAGGAGTCAGGCGATCTTGACCTCAGGCCTTGTTTTGCCACTGTCTTTTCTCCTCTGTGCATCACTAAAATGGTTTCGCTCTTCACCGGGATGTGGTGAATATTAGGGGTGGCAATACTAATTTAGCATAAATACTAAAGTGCACTAAAGTAGGTACTTTAGTATTAATACTAATAATACTAAAGCAAGCAGCAGATACTAAAATTCTTCTTAGTATTTAAGTTTGAAAAAGGTGTCTGCCATATGCTGGGCTCTGTTCAGCTTGCTCTCCGCCGGTCTGCATTTCCCCCCACTTGTTAATTGCAGTCTGGTCAATTTCACCTGGGCTCTGGTAGCCCTGCTGTTCTCCCGTTTCTGTTTTGTCTCCCAGCACTGCTCACCGCCCCTTCCCTCACCCCCACCTGATACTGGGTTACTGATGGTGCCAGCCTTCCCTGGCCGGTCTCAAGCCCACCAACCACCCTAACCACGCAGGTGAAGAGAGCGGCTGGGAACAGTGCAGGTGACATGAGACAGCTGGGGGTGGGGGCACAGGCAGAGGGTGTTAGAGAGCCGATTTCCATACACAAGGAAAGCAACCCCACCCACGAAACCCTCTCTCAGCCCCCAGCATTTCCCCCCAAACCCAGTGCCACCTCAACCTTCAGTGCCAGCCTCCAATACCGGGAGCGCAACAAATCTGTAGGCAGCTGACACCACCACCACCCTGCTCCCAGCGCCACACACACCCATGACAGACAGCCATGGCAGCCAGTGACAGGAAGTCAAGCTGGCCAGCCATGTTGGCTCCCGACCTGCAGCAGGTAAGGCAGGCCAGTACAGACATGCTGGCCTGATGTGGTCTGCATTGGCCTGCATGGGCAGCCCTTAGCCCGGGCTGTGACCTGGAGATTTTCCAAGGGCATAGCCCGGGCTAGCTGCCTACCCACACAGGGCGGTCTCGGACTAACATCTGGCAGCGTCAAAACAGACGTGCTGGTGGCTTCCAGGCTTAAGTAGGTATCATCACATCTGGTTTTACCCTTTGAAAAGTAGTGCAAGCTCTGATGGCCTCATAGAGTTGAGGGCAGGATACTTAAAGAGTTCAACTCAGGCGGCGGAGGGTCCAGGTTCTGAATCCGTGCCATGGATCTGTCCCATATCCTTCCATGCATGACCTCTTCTCTGCTCCCTTACCCCAAGCTCCCTCTTTCATTGCTTGGGGGTAGGAACTAAATCCAGGAACCAGACTGAGCAACTGGAAAGGGACCAAATAAAAATGAGCCACAGGCTGCATTTGGCCCCTGGGCCTGAGGCTCTCCACCTCTGCCCTAGTCTTTATCATGGGATCTCCCTTTACCCATCCATTCTTTCAAGGGACTCTTAGTTTATACCAGGAAGTGGCTGAGCTTTTGCTAGTCTCGTTATTGTTCTTGCCATTATCTGTATTTGCAAAAGGACACCTTATTTCCAGGAAGAGAGACTACTTGCTTTCACAAACTGAATAGCTGGGAGGAGGGGGCGTTCTGGGAGTGGCACAACCTACTTTTCTATCTCTGGGAATCTAGCTACTTATCTTATAGTTCTGATCATTTCCGTGAGAGAGGATTTTCATGCTTCCATTTCCATTCAGGAAAGAGTCCATACTTGCACAAAAGAAGTCCATTCTCCTTTTGTGCAGCAGCATTTTAAAATGTGATATAAAAATTCATCTTATGGAGCGGGGTCACTACTTTAGCTTTGTAAATTAATACATGTTCTTATCCATCTTTCACATGCATCTTCATTTACAAATGGACTTTTGTAAACACAGGTACCCCTTGGGATTGATTATATTTAGTGGGGGTTTAGCCCCAATATGCCCAAATTTTACCTTCCTTAGGAAATATGTTACAAATTAATGGTGCACTTAGTTGCAGAGATGTTATATAAAGACATTGTCAAAATATACTAGATTTTCTTGCAGACTTAATTTGGTTTGCAGTCTACACAGGTGTAGGGTCAGTTCTTATAAATGTCTTCTTTTGGGAGCATCACTCTTATGGGAAGAAGAACATTTAACAAGACTATAGAATTGCAATATTGTGTCTGGAGAAGAAAAAGGTCGTAAGAGTTTAAGAGGAGTGCATCACAATATATTATATAAGTATTTGAAGATAAGGGCGCCTTGTCTTCCCAACTGCATATTGTTGGTATTAAACAGACAGGGAAATGTTTTTAAAGTGTCAGATATTCTGATCCACCCATTGCAGAGAATGGCAAAACTCCTATTGACTTCATGGATCATGCCTAAAGTGACTTAACAGCCATTGACTTAGATTCACTGGCATTTAGGCCCTTTTCACATGCCCCCCCGCCCCCCGTGGGTGGGGGCACCCATGCGAATGCTGTGGCAGATGCAGGGGAGGGCACCTGTGGAAACACAGCGAGCTGTGGGTGGGTGGGTGGGTGCTCTGGCGCTCCATCCACCTTCACCCATGCACAGAGTAACAGGCGCCAATGCTTCATGCGTGGAGGTGGGTGGGGGTTTGTGGGAACCCACCATGCCATCCACCTATCCTCCCACCCACCACAGCTCGTATGAAAATGGCCTTAGTCTCTTCAAGTCATTACTAAAAATGAGACATAGGTGCCTAACTCTCTCAGGCGCTTTAAAAAAATATTTTACCCATAATAAAGCAATGAGGAAAACATCCATCAAATAAAGAAAACTGCTTCACAAAATATATCGGAGAGTTTGGGGAGGCAAAATAAAAATTATGCAGGAGACAGCCACCTGACACCGAGAGAGGTTTTAGTTACACCAGGCATCAGGTAATCAGAACTGTAAAAATCTATTCACCTGTGGACCTCTGAAGAGTATACTTTTTGAGCTGGCAAGTGGATTTTTATAGCCTTGGACACTGTCCTCCACTGCATTTCTTAGCCCTTGTAAGCTTTGATGAATGGCAAGAGAAATGTGTATAAATTCTTATATCCCCTCCAGTAAGTAATACACCTGCAAGAAGCACTTTAGGATGTGTCTATGATTTTAATTACCTCATCCTTTCAATAAGAGAGTCCAAAAGAAACAAGCAGAATGGAAAAGCAAAGGATCTGGTCCTGCAAAGTCATATGTGAATAATTTTCTGCCCCTGAATAATAGACCCATTCAGGGTTTTTTTTTAGTTACTCAGATGACATACTCTTGCACTTCAATGCAGGATTGGGCCCAAAAGCACTTACCACAGGCCTATTTTTTTCCTGCACTGTATTTAGCATGCCTTCATTTATATGATGCTTTTCTATTTATAATCAAATAGCCTTAGCAAGGAGTCACTATGTTAAAATTGGAGTTGGCAGAAAAAGAGACTAATAATTGCAGTGAAGTATGGCAGTAGAAACAGCACAACATGTAAGCCCTGATGTTGGAGGCGATTACACCCCAGACTGCACAATCTGCACATTTACATGGATTTCTCTAGCCTAATCTGCAGGTGATTTATACTCCCTTTTGTGAGGGTTATTTATGTTACAGCATACCTTTCATTTAAGACTTGGCTGTTTATGATGTGTTGCAAGGGTGCAATATACAGTTCAGCCATTCCATTTTGAGTTTTCAAAAGTAACATGGAAAACAAGGGTAACAAAAGGCAAGAGGTGATTTGCTGATGTTTGATACCTTTTAATGTTTCCTCATCCTACAGCTGGAGTAGCATTAATGACAGAAATTTACATTTATTAAGTGTGTAGTCAAGGCAGAATTCCAATCCCTCTCTAAGCCACAAACATTCTGAGTTTAATTATTAGAAACAAGAGGTATAAATAGAGCCTGAAGCTTTGTAGGATGTACAGAACCTGCAGTGTAGAGTCAGTGTAAGCTCTGTTGTTCAAGGACTATCCCTAATTCACCCGTGTTCTGTGCTATGGCAGTGGTGGGGAACGTCCAGCTGAAGGGCCAGGTTTGTCCCAGGGCTGGTTTTTATTTGGTCCCTTTCCAATTCCTGGATCTTACCTGTGGATCTAGTCCCTACCCTCAAACGCAGAAGGAGCTGTTCTGGTGGAAGGGAGCAGAGAAGAGGGCATGCACTTGAGGATATGAGCTGGGAACCATGGCACAGAGCTATGATTTGGACCCTAGCTTCCTTCCCTCATCCTGAGCACACCCCTCAGGCGGTCTCCCCCGTACGCCTATCTGACCCGCTTTGTACTAACTTTCAAGTGGTCATGAGGGAAAAAGTTCCCCACTCCTGATCTACAGGATCAGAAGGAATGGAAACAGCTGATTGGAATACTTCCGGGGACTAAAGCGAGAGGATGAATCACTCCCTTGCCAGAAGTTTGAGGCCCCACTACTACGCGAGGTCCTGCAAATTATTGCAACCCCATTTGAAAGCTCATTATGTGCGGAACCCGTGTTCACTGCATTTTCCCCAATGGGGAAAATGTGGCCTCAGGCCCTCTGATTAGGTGCAAGGATAATTGCCACCCAGTAAAGGAGATGGGAGCTCTGTTCCCATGAAATGTTGTCTGAAGTGTGAAAAGGCTCCCAGAAGAAAATCAGTGATATTTTACAACATTAAATCAAAGTTTTATCTGGCTTATCTCTGCATTTTATTTATTCTAGAGTATTAGTGGTACTATATATGTGCACTATTTGTTAGCTGATGATGAAGTAACCCATTGATCCCAAGTCGAGGTCGACAGTAAAGTCTTTAAACATGTATCTGTAGGCCTTACATACGAATTTATTATTATTATTATTATTAACAAACATTTATATAGCGCCAGCAGTGTACATGGCACTTTACAAAGTAATAAAATAGACACGGTCCCTGCCCCTAGGGCTTACAATCTGAGAGACAGGAGCTGGGGGAGAGACTTAGGAAGGGGAACAGAGGGAGAGACAAGGGGTCTAACATTCATGAAGATGCGAGGTCTCAAGTGCACGTACTTGGCTTGGTTACGATGAGAATGACAGCAGGCAGGTCCATGTTGCAAGGATAAGGGTAAACCGATCGTAGGTATAGGAATAGTGGCTCAGCAGGATAAAGAGTCAGACAGAGCAGAGCGAAAGAGGTGAGTTTTAAGGAGAGATTTGAAGGTATGAAGGGAGGGGGCAAGGCGGATGTGGACAGGGAGGGAGTTCCAGGCATGGGGGGCAGCAAGTGAGAAGGGACGAAGGCGCTTAGGGGAGCAGGGAAGGCGTGGAAGGGTGAGAGAAGGGACAGAGGAGGAGCGAAGTGCACGGGCTGGAGTATGGAGGGCGATAAGTGCAGAGAGGTAGGGGGGAGCAAGGTTGTGAAGAGCTTTATAGGTGAAGACTAGGAGCTTGTGCAGGATTCGTTCAGGAAGGGGAAGCCAGTGAAGCGAAGAGAGGAGGGGCTGCACATGGTCGAAGCGACGGGCGAGGTAGATGACCCTGGCAGCAGAGTTTTGGACAGAGATGAGGGGAGAAAGGTGAGACCGGGGAAGGCCAGTGAGAAGGAGGTTACAGTAATCGAGGCGAGAGATGACCAGAGCATGAACAAGAGTTTTGGCAGACGAGACAGAGAGAAAAGGGCGAATCTTAGCAATGTTATGGAGGGAGAAGCGACAGGATTTAGCAACAGAGTCAATGTAGGGTTTAAAAGAAAGGGGTGAGTCAAAGATGAAGCCTAGGCTACGGGCTTGGGGGACAGGCAGGATGGTGACTCCTGCCATCCTGGGATCTACCGATGTTAACAGCCCAAGTCCAACCCCACTATGTACCCCACTACGTATTTTACTGTATCTAAGGTCATTAATTATGTTTTATCTGATGTGTTGGGTCATGGTGAGAGCTAGTACTCGTAATAAATCTAAATCTAAATATATGTGCACAGTTACGCTCCCGTAGCATCATCCATCACAGCTAATTTCACATTTCCTACCATTGCACTGCAGAGACTTTCCAACTAATATCTGGCCAGTAGAAAGTTTGAATTTGTTTCTTTCTGTAAATCAGAACGATTTCAAACCAAGTTCTGAAAAATAATACTAGATAAAAAGATCAGACTTGACATTCTGGACAGAAAGGGTGCAGAACAAAAGGGACATTGCTTACATAGCGTGTTCTTTCTAAAGCATCACCCAAATGGAAGCTTATTGCTTTTGTCTTCGCTGGGGGCTCTGTGAAGTTCAGTAATGCAATGGCAGGATTATAGAGAAAAACAAAGAGAATTTGTACAACAGACATAAAAATGTCTATTGATTGATCTCTATTGATAACATAAGAGCATAATTCCTACCTTCTGCTGGGTACCTTCCATCCAGAGATCTCAAAGGAGTAATCATTGTATCCATTTTATAGATGAATAAACTGAGGGCGTTTTCAGACAAGATGATCCCCACCCACCTCTCACCCACCATACATGTTACAGGGCACCCATAGGGCAACACTGCAGCCTTGCAACATATATAATGGGTGAGGGGTAAAGGGTGGAGAGTGTCTTGTCTGAAAATGCCCTGAGACACCAAGTAGTGAAATGCCTTGCTACGGTCACACCCTGGGAGAGCTGGAAGTAGCAGGGCTTCAATGGGACTACTCCAGAATAAGTGGGTTGTTGATCACAGGCCAGGTCTTCACAGTCGTAGCCCAGTGCCTTTACCAGTCTTACAAAGTTCTAAGACAAATCAGGTCCCACAGAGAAGTTATCACTTCTCAGGATCAGGTCCAGATGTCGGTGTTACAGCAGTAAGCAGCTGAAGTGTTCAGTGTGTCCACAGTGCAGGCCTCTACATGCTGCCCTGCCAGTACGCTTCAAACCTGACCCCTGCAGGGTAGTTTGGCTTTCTGGGCTCATTTGGTCCTTGACCTTTGTGCTGAGGCTATCAGCAACGGTGCCAATTAGTGTCACTTGTACTGTGGACACCTGTCTATTAGCAACTGGACTAAATACCTGCTTGTTCACAACTGGAGCCAACAGCTGCCAGGCTACAACAACTTTTGGCAACCACAAAAGAACGCTTGATTAGAGGCAATGATCCAGCAATGAAAGGTTCTGGAAGACTCAAACCCCCTAGGGCAGTCACTATAGTAGACCCGGTCCTGTGTAGTGCTCAGGGCCCCATGGGATTGCTAGTAAATATTTTTTAGACACAAGCCATGTACATTTTGCTTTCCTTTTCTAAATTATTAACTTCTTCCTGCATGAACTCATTAATATTTATGAAAAACTTTGAGATAGCCAGGTGGAAAGTGCTAAGTAAGTACAAATGTTGTTGTTGTTTTGTTTTACTACTTCACATGGCTCATGTTAATCCTCCTTCAAGATAATTCTTCATTGGCCTATAGTTTCCATAACACAGACTAGAATAAAACAGAACAATTCCCAGATTGTATCCATCCATTCCAAAAGCAATAGTCATCCTGGATGGGCCAAATGTAATTTCATTGATGTAGCTGATTCTTAAGGGATGAATTTATGGTTTTCTGTACAATAAATTATTAATGTAGGAGTTGGGATGTTTTAGGATTGTGCCTTGCTGGGAGGGCTCTCTCTCGTACAGTCGAGGTTTCTCCTGGTAAACAGATTGTGCTCTGCAAAGGAGGTATTTGCAAATGATTACTTTTGATGAACAGCTATGTATATCTCCATGAAACAGGAAAATCTCCAATACAAACAGAATTCAGGCAGACTGGAGTGTTTGGAAACTGCTGTATGTCCTGAGGTGGAGCTGGGACTAATGTCATGTTAATGTTAAAACTCTGGATGATAATGGGTGATTTCAGACGTGCTGGGGCCCATTTGCCCCGGCACGGAATCACCCCTCTGATTCCCCGCCGGGGCCACCACGTAACAGCGAACAGACGCAATGCCCGATCTCGGCAGGAAATCGGGGGGGGGGGGCGTGGGGCGGCGCAACGTGCGGCCGCACAGCCCCCCCCATGCTGCCCCGGCCGGCCACCCTCCAGGAGACGGGCAGGCACCGCGGCCAATGCGGCCGCAACGCCTGGCTGCCCCCCCTCCCCACGGTCCGGAATCCCGCCGCGGATTCTGGGCCATGGTCTGGGGACAGACAATACGGTCCCCTTCATCATGGGGGGGAATTTCATTCACAACGTGCGGCCGCACAGCCCCCCCCATGCTGCCCCGGCCGGCCACCCTCCAGGAGACGGGCAGGCACCGCGGCCAATGCGGCCGCAACGCCTGGCTGCCCCCCCTCCCCACGGTCCGGAATCCCGCCGCGGATTCTGGGCCATGGTCTGGGGACAGACAATACGGTCCCCTTCATCATGGGGGGGAATTTCATTCACCACGCAAATGGGGCCGGTCCCGCTGGGACCACCGTTTGCGTAGTGAATGTGATTCCCCCCCATGATTCACGGGGTGAACATCTGGGGGGGAACTTGTGTTCCCCCCAACAGATGTTCTGGGATCACGATCACGCCGTGGGATTCCCCGTGGTTGACCGTGATCTCGTAATGTCTGAAAATACCCAATGTCTTCTTACCTCACCCCACCCCCACATCCAAAAAAACCAGGTGATTTTTTAAAATGGATTTTATAGCAATAATAGAACGCAGCAATAAAGTAAGACTGAATCTCTTTGAAGCTGTCAGGCACTCAGACCTTGTACAATGCTAAACTTTATTGTCTCAAATATCCCACCGTTGCTACAATCCATCCACCCAGGTCCACCAATGGGAGCCGTATCAGGGACTGCCATTCACCTGAGACGTCTCTGGTGTGCCTGCCTCTTCTTCAGCTTAGTAATTTGCCACCCCAGGAGCTTTTCTCAAACTAACCATTCCTTTCTGAGAACTAGTTTAAATACAAAGACCACAAACCACTTATTCCAGAATAAATGGTTAGTGGGTTGTGACCAAATACTATAGCTTCATTCTTCCTTGTAAGCAGGATTCCTGCAGCCCTCTTATCATGGATCTATAGTAACTCCACACACAGTTCCTTACTGCAGAGTCGGTGCCCATTTCAAGGTTTAAATCCTTCTGCTAATCCTTTGCTTACAGGAGGTCATGCTGCTAGCCCAAGGATTTTCCAGAGAGCCTCTATCCTGCTCTCCCAGTGAGTTTCTGAGCCACCATCTTTCCTTATCCCCTTCAAGGCTGGCTATGTCACTCCCATTTTCATCCCTGCTCTTGTTCCTTCCACCTGGCAAGACTGGCTCGCAGCTGCTATAGGTGATGCTGAAGTCCATGGGTCTCAGGTGCCAGCTCACCCTGTGACAGTAACAGTGTGTTAGGAGTCTTAGTAGAGAGAGGATCTAGGCGAATCAGAGCTGAGCTGCACCTTTCTAGCTACACTCCCATTGGCTCCAGTGGAATGAGGATTACAGCTACTAGTAATAATCCACAAAAACCACTTATTCCAGAGTGGTCCCACTGAAGCTGTTGGGCTTGTGGATCACAACTACTGTGCGTAAGAAGCTAGCCCTTGCTTTTGCTAACATTTCTAACACCACTACTGCTGATGAAGCTGAGCCACTGGTCGCCTCAATGGAACAGGTGGAGTATTGTTTCGGTACTCAGACAAATATGCTTACCACTGGACACCTCTTGTTATTTCTAACAAGTGAGAAAAGTGATCATTATCAGAGGCTTATTCAAAGCAGAACCCCTCTCAAAATGTCTTGTTTTTTCTGTTTCAGGATTGCTGGTGACACAGCCCTCAGTAAAAATATCCACGAGTCTGTCAGTGCTCAGATTCGAAAAAACTTTGCAAAAAGCAAATGGAGAGTAAGTGACGTATTTTCAGCTGGTTTTGGTTACACTGTACAGCATTAACTGCGAGCTCTTCTCTACAGCAGACTGTTTATGCAGCTGAACATTTCATATATTGCACTGTTCAAGAGAACGCATCCTATATTCAGTTGTGAAATTTAGATAGAATAGGGCTACTCTTTTTCAGATTAAGTGTTACAGAACTTATGCCTTCCAGTCTGACACTACGTTGTTTTCTTTTGTTTCTCTTTTACAAAACAAAAAGTCACAAAAGCAAGAACCCACTTCCCTCACCCCAGATTATAGTACTGAAATCTCATAAAGCATAACTGAGTGTTTCTGTTCTTTTGCAGCAAGCATTTAACGCCACAGCAGTAGTGAGACACATGAGAAAGCTACACCTCGGCAGCAGTCTGGACAGTTCGAGTGCAAGCGTGTCAAGCACCCGCAGCATGGTCAATCCACATCCTGATGGGACAACCCGGAAAGACCGTGAGTCCCTGAGAGCAAATCAGTGCAGTGCAGCTCCTGGCAGGGCATCAGTGATCAATCAGCAGTCACTCTTTGTTGATCTCTCCTGATACACATCCACCCTTTGACAGCAGCAGTCACATTGGGTCACAGCCTGCATAACTCAGCTTTTCTCCCTAGTCATCCAAGCAGATTTTGTGCAGTGTTTTTAATTTGAGCCCTGTGCTATGGGCCTCAGTGGAGCAGTACTCCATCTGGCAGGAGTGGAAGTTTTGATAAAGCAGTCCACAAATGGAGCCTTTATTGACTTTACACCTTGACTGATAAGCTACACTTAGCATTGCAGTCAGCAGGTCAAATTTGGCCCTTGTGTAAGTGGGCATGATTGCCATTTGTTCAAAAGTAGCCAGACCATCTTACACCAGGGCTCATTTTTATTGTCTTTATTGTTGTGAATTCTGGCTGAGATTGTAAGAACTTTGTAAGGGATTCAGATACCAGAGCATCCACCTTCACAACGTCTTGGATGTATCCCTGTCTCCTCCTCCCCTGTAACTATTCTAAGCACATGTACCTGCAGCTTTGCAACTTCTTGGATGCATTCCTGTCTCTCCCTCTGTTCCCCACACCCCATTTGTCTCCCCTCCCTTGTCTCTTAGATTGTAAGCCCACTGGGGTAGGGACCTTGTCTGTAATTGTAGATTTAAAGCACCAGGTACATAGCTGACACACTATAAATACTTAATAATAAATACCTTAGGCAGATTTGAAAACCTCATCAGGGTGAGGTTTTTTCCCTCGCGTAACCCCCAACCTTTAAGCCAGGAGCTTTAAAAAAATCATATCTGGCCAAGGAAGAATTCTTCTAGAACAGGAAATGAGTTTCCTCCAAGGACCTCATCACAGACCAGCATGGAGGACAGGGCCACACAGTGCCACAGAGACTGTGGACAGTTCAGATGCCATAACTTACACAACGCCATCTAAGAGGAGCAGGCAGGGGATATGCCAGGAAAAGGGCAATGGCAGCAGGATGACCTTCGGCGGAGTACGGTGTATCTCCCATATTTTAGTCGTAGTTTTTACATGTTTGCTCTTCCCCTCTGTCTTCTTTCTGTGAGAGAGTGGTTACCGTGTTGGTCCCAAATATAAGAGATGGAGACAAAGTCATTCAAATGATATCTTTTATTGGACCAACTTCTGTTGGTGAGAATGTATGAGCTTTTGGGCCAGACAGGCCCTTTCCTCAGGCACACAGTGTAGCCAGTGAGAAATATATAAACTGAGCAGATGCAGGGCAGGTATATCTGAGGAAGCACAGAATGACATGGGTGGGAGTGGAGAAGACAAGGTAACTGGGGCGGCGGGGTTAGAGAGGAAGAAAAGCTCTGTTTTTAAATGTCTGGCATCTCTCTCTTTTCTCCCGAACACCCCTCCCCGCCCCCCAGTTACCTTGTCTTATCCACTCCCACCCATGTCATTCCTTGCCTCCTCTGCTCAGTTTATATATTTCTGACTGGCTACACTGCGTGCCCGAGGAAGGGCTCTGTGTGGCCTGAAGGCTCGTACATTCTCACCAACAGAAGTTGTTCCAATAAAAGATATCATTTGAATGTCTTTGTCTCCATTTCTTTCTATCACACATCATGAGAATGCAGCTTTTTTGCTATCATAATTGTAGGGAGCAGGATATAAACAGATTCAGAGATAAGATCCAATTCCATTAAGATTTAAAATAGGGCACTGATCAAGCTTATTAATGATTTACTTAGGTGCTAACTACTGCTTGGTTTAGTGACTAAACCAAGTGATGGTTTAATTATTTCTTGGTACAGTCTGCCATAATGTTTGATTCATTGTCAGCTGTTCTGATTTTTACTAAAATATTTTTAGTGCTGTATGTTTAAACATTAACCCCCACCCCATGCTCACTATGCACTATTCCTCCTCCTCCTCTTTGGTCCTGCCTTCCTTCTCTCCCTGTTCCAGCCAGTGTGCGCCCTTTTGCAAGGAGCAAACCCAGTCTCTTCCTCGGTCCAAACAGTGGGACGAGAGAAGTACAGTCAGACCCATTTAAAAGGTGTCCAGCCCCATTCTGATGTGCACTTTCTCCCAGCACCTTAGAGGGAGTCTAAATTAATCTGTGTGAATGCCTACAGCATGAGAGGAGAACCTGTGGCCCAAATCCAGCCCATGTTTTTTATTTGAGAGCTTGCACTCAAGGATGGGGGATGGATTTATAGCATAGATCCACAGTCTGGACCTTCCTCTTCTTTTCCCATCCTGAACACACCCCTTAAGCCCTCCTGTCCCAACTCTGTCTTATCCAGCCCACTGAGCTGTACTGATTTTGACCCATGGGAGGGAAAAGGTTCCCCACCTCTGGTCTCAGGGACGCCCTGTTTCTGGAGAACCTAGATGCACCCCTGTAACACAGACTGCAAGCCAGCCAGAATAAATATAAATAAATAAATAACATTAAAAATATAGTCCTTTAATTTACGTCATGCACCACAGCAATGAATAACGTTCTATGGTTTAAATTTACCACATTAAAAACCTTGCTTCAACCTGGAATACAGTGCTTGCCCAGTGCCAAATCCTCCCATGGGAGGAAAGCACTGTTTTATGGAAAAACTGAAGCATCAGCCTTATTTATAGCATAGATCAGCCTTATTCGGAATAGAGAGAGTGGCTTGGGCAAGACTTGTAGGAGATGAGATTTCACTATTAATGAAGGTAGTGAAGCAATAACCTCCCTCTTTCTCTGATCTTCAGTGGTTGCAATTGCTCCTTGTTTACAAGGAGTCAGGAAAGAAAGAATGAGGCCAGGAACAAAAACCACTTAAAACACTTGCAAGGTGCCTAAATATCCCCACCAGTATCTGGCAGGGAAACATTGCAGAATGATGAATTAACCAGCCTGGTGTAGAAAGAGGGCATGTGCTGAACCACGTATTTATTTGTCAGCTGGAATTTGACAGAAATATTCCACTAAGCATTTGCAAGATTCCATAATGTCCCAAGCTAAACATGACAAGCAATTTTGCTAGTGAGTTTTCAAGGGCTTCCACTTGTAGATGGAATAAGTTAAAAACCATGTTTGGAAGGAATGCAGGAAGTAACGCTATAGCCCAAGGGAGCTGCTCTGTGAAAGCACAAGTAAATACAACTAATCAAAGTGAAGGAGAGCTTATGTGACTTAAGACAACCTACAAATTGGGCATTTCTTGCTACAAGGAACATCTTTGAGGATCTCTTTCCTGCCCCAATAGCATTTTATTTGGGAAAGAAATTCTTCCTCAGAATAATACTGTGCAGCTATAGTTAGATGTACAAAGGAGTCGGTGACTCACACGTGGTCCTAACACTATGTATGCTACCATAGGTGTCTATTTGGCACTATGAGCATGCATATAATCACTTCTTGGTAGAGTCACTCTGTTTTTTATCTCATTTCCACCCAAATCAGCTTGCAAGGCTTTTCTTTGCAGAGTTCCTTCCCCCTTCACCGCGTGCACAAAAAGAACCCTTTCCTCTGCTCTCGGGGCATATGGGAGCCTGTGTTTTGCTTCAGGGTCTCTACATCCTTTCTCTGTTCTGCCAGCATACTGGCTATTCTCCAGCTTTCTCGACTTCCTGGCCCTCTCACTGGATCAGGTTGGCTGCCTCTGATGCCGTACTCTTAGGATTCTTTTGGGGCTTCAACCAGGACAGGGCATCCCTACTGCAGAGTTGCCAGAGCAAATTTTCAAAAATAAGAGACATTTGCTAGAAGAAAAACCTGGATACATATTTACACTGCTACAGCCATCCAACACTGTGAAGCACTTGTTTACAATTATTTAACAGTGAGGCAAGTCATGAGTGTGCTGGAAGAAGGCATCTTAGACCACTTTCAGACCTCCCCCCTCCCCCCGTGCGCATATTCCGGCTGCGGGAGGGAATGTGCAGCCAGGATATGCACAGTAATTGGCCGTTCTGAAAGCTTTGCCAGCAGACATGCGCAGGGATGCAGAGCAGGAAATACAGCTCTGCCGGCAAAGCCATGCACGGGGGCTTTCAGACCAGCCGATCCCCATGCATATCCTGACTGCGTGTTCCCTCCCACAGCCAAAATATGCACAGGGGGCAGGGGGGAAGGTCTGAAAGCAGCCAGAGTCAGAAGACTGTGCTCAAAATAAAACATAAGATAACCTGTCATAGCTATAGCAACTGCAGCCACCATTACACTGTTTAATACTGCATCAGAACATTAGTACTGCATTTAATGTCATGTTGTCCACTTCTTACCTGTTTTTGCAAAAGTCAGGGACTGGATGCTGCCTCCAAATATAAATGGGGCTTTCATGATGACTCAGACAGTGAATGTGGTCCATGTCAGACCATGTCAGATCTTGTAGAGAATTGCCCCTTGATCAGACTGTCCAGAAGTCTTCATGCACTGAGCTTCCCAGAGAACGCTTGGTTTGGCATAGCTAAGATGCATGTGCCAAGTAAAAATAAACGCTTTCATAAAATGTGCAGCCTTTTGTACATGGACATCATTAAGGACAGAATTACAGGACATGTTGACAAACATGGCTTAATGGGGAAGAGTCAACACAGATTTAGTAAAGGTAAGTCATGCCTCACTAACCTGTTGGAATTCTTTGAGGGTGTAAATAAGCATGTGGACAAGGGAGACCCAGTAGATATAGTGTACCTGGATTTCCAGAAAGCATTTGATAAGGTCCCTCATGAGAGACTCTTGAGAAAATTAAAAAGTCATGGGATAGGAGGTAGTGTCTTACTATGGATCAGAAACTGGTTAAAAGATAGAAAGCAAAGGGTAGGACTAAATGGTCAGTTTTCACAATGGAGAGATGTAAAAAGTGGTGTGCCTCAGGGATCTGTATTGGGACCGGTGCTGTTTAATGTATTCATTAATGATTTGGAAAAGGGTGTTAAGAGTGAGGTGATCAAATTTGCAGACGACACCAAGTTATTCAAGGTAGTTAAAACACGAGCAGACTGTGAGGAACTGCAACAGGATCTTACGACACTGGGTGCCTGGGCATCTAAATGGCAAATGAGATTTAATGTGGACAAGTGCAAAGTGATGCACGTAGGGAAAAATAATCCAAACTATGCGTACACAATGCTGGGTACTAAGCTAGGAGTTACCACTCAGGAAAAGGATCTGGGAGTGGTTGTGGACAATACACTGAAATCCTCAGCCCAGTGCGCAGCAGCAGTCAAAAAAGCAAACAGAATGTTAGGAATTATTTGGAAGGGGATAGAGAATAAAACTGAGGATGTCATAATGCCTCTATACAAATCAATGATGAAACCGCACCTCGAATATTGTGTGCAGTTCTGGTCGCTCCATCTCAAAAAAGACATAGCTGAACTAGAAAAGGTACAGGGAAGGGCAACAAAAATGATCAAGGGCATGGAAGGGCTCCCGTATGAGGAGAGACTTGGTAGGTTGGGGCTGTTCAGTTTAGAGAAGAGACGACTCAGAGGAGATATGATAGAGGTCTATAAAATCATGAGTGGTGTGGAACTAATAAACAAGGAGCACATATTTACCCTCTCAGCTAGTACTAGAACTAGGGGACCCTCCATGCAACTCACGGGTGGCAAGTTTAAAACAAAATAAAAGAAAATATTTTTTCACTCAGTATATAAGGGTTGTGGAATCTACTGCCAGAGGACAAGTTTCTGGAAGATAGGTCCATTAGCAGCTATTAGCCAGGCAGGATCAGGGAACATGATGGGAGCTGGGGGAAAACAACAGGGAATGGATCCCCCATTGTGACCTGTTGGGTGCTTCTCTCAACCCACCATGAATGGCCACTGTCGGAGACAGGATGCTGGGCTAGATGGACCATTGGTCTGACCCAGTATGGCACTTCTTATGTTCTTATTGATGTTTCATTAGTTCAACACAGCATGTTTAAACTGTTGACGTTTGGGAGTGCTAGAACAGACTACAACTCCATTGTGCCCAGATACGTTCAAGATAAAAAGTAATATGTAACAGCAGGGTAAGGTATATGTCAATAGGGGGTCCAAAGTCTGGGTAATAAGGACTTGGGTAAAATTGGACCATAGTACAGGCAAAACTCTCAGCTTGCATAACTGCTTTGCAGCACTTTGGAATGGCGAAGGTGGAGTATCTGAATCTGTGAAGATTTGCCTTGTGGAAATACTGGCAACGTTTATGTCAAGAAAACACCCACCCCCAAGAGAAGCTATCATGAACTGTGCTTCATGTCAGCTTCCTTTGTTGGGGGACTTTTGTCTAACCAAGCCTTCCGGTAAAATAATACACTGACTATAATGAGGCCATGAGTGTTTAACTTGATATTAATATACATTTAAAGTGGCCTGGCAGGGCTTAATCAGCAGTGAGGGGAGCTTGCCAGCAATTAAATTCAAGGGGGATGCTGAGCTCCGGAAATGTTTGCACCTCAAAATGTGAAAGACCAGGAAAAGGGCAATATTAGCTATTTCAGGGTTGAAAACAAAAGCCAGAAAAAAACCCTGGATGGTTTATTTGACTTTCATTCATGTCTTTCGTGCACAACCTCCTACCCTGGCCATCATATAGCTTAAATCACGAGAACTCCTGTTTTATATTCAGCTGTAGTGAGACAGGTTACTCCAGTGGTTGGGTTGCTAGCTAGAGAATAACATTCAATTCCCTGCTCTGACAAGCTCTGGACCAGAAGACATGGGGTGATTTCAGACGTTACGCGGTCCAGAGTCACCACAGTGGATTCCCAGCAGTGGTGAACCATTCAACCACCCCCCACGGTCAATAAAAGCCCCGAACAGACGTGACGGGAGTGGGACCATGGCAGGGAATCGGACCGGCAGACCACAGCCCGGGGCAGCGTAACAGACATTACGCCGGTTCTGGGCTGGGCCGTGGTCAAAGCACCCGGAAAGCGCCGGGGCAGCTTGTCCCAGCTGCTGCCGTGTGCCCTTTAAATCTCCCTCCACGGCCTGTGTTGTTGCTGGTTGCCTGGCAGTGATGCTGCGTGCTTTGTCCCCGGCTGGGAATCATTTCCTTTGATTCCGGCTGGTGGTTGCCGTCCAGACGTTACTTTTTATTGTTTCCCGCTGGGAATCTCTTTCACCACGCTTTCGGAGATGGTCCGGGCCGGAGCTCCGGAAGCGTGGTTGAATTTGACCCCATGTGGGTATTGACTGTGGTGAACATCTGGCGGCCGCCGAACAGATGTTCAGGGCGCTTTGGCCCCGCCGCGGGATTGACCATGGTTCACTGTGGTTGAGCGTGATCTCGTAACGTCTGAAAATACCCATGGCTTCTGGGACAGGCTTGTGCCCCAACAATTCATACTTTTTTTTCAATTGAGCACTAAAGCCTGACAGCAGGTGAGAATTATATCATCTTAAATTGCCTTAATACTTGCTTATTTGGCCACTTGTACTGTTAAATAACTCAGCTTTGCAAAATGATCAGAAACATTCACCACTTTGGTTGCAAACTATATAAGAACATAAGCAGTGTCATACTGGGTCAGACCAATGGTTCATCGAACCCAGCACCTGTCTCCGACAGTGGCCAATCTCAGTCACTTGGAGGAAATCCCCAACAGGTCACAATGGGGCGATCTGTTCCCTGTTGTTCACTCCCAGCTCCCAACAGTAAGAGGTTACACATTCCCCAGACCTACCTGGCTAATAGCTGCTAATGGACCTGTCCTCCAGAAACTTGTGCAACAGTTTCTTAAACCCAGCTGTACTACTGGCCTTGATCACATCTGGCAACAAATTCCACAACTTAATTGTGCATCTGAGTGAAAAAATACCTTATTTTATTTGTTTTAAATCTACCTGCTAATTTCATGAAGTGCCCCCCAGTTCTAGTACTATTTGAGAGGGTAAATAACCGTTCCCTATTAACTTGTTCCACACCACTCAAGGTTTTATAAACTTCTACCATATTCCCTCTCAGTTGTCTCTTCTCTAAACTGAAGAGCCCCAACCTATTGAGCCTTTCTTCATAGGGAAGTTGTTCCATTCTCTTTATCATTTTTGTTGCTCTTCTCTGTACCTTTTTTATTTCTACTATATCTTGGGGCGACCAGAACTGCACCCAGTATTCAAGGTGTGGTTGCACCATAGATTTATATAATGGCATTCTGATGAGTTTTATTCTCTATCCCTTTATGAATAATTCCTAACATTCTGTTTGGTTTTTTGATGGTCAACACACACGGAGCTGAGGATTTCAATGTATTGTCCGCACTGACTCCCACTCTTTTTTCTCTTTCCATATGACCCACTATTTCCTCTGGCAATGAGAAAAATAATAATCTTCATTTATAAAGATGTACACTGTGCAAATACATTCCTGAAAGGCTCTTTTATTCAGAAAAATCTTTACAATGAACAATTCAATCTTAAGTCTGTGATCTGAGACGCTACAGCACCATTGTAACATAAGTAGTACACTAACTGGGCATATTCTTTCACAAGTTATGCCTGAAACACACACATCCCAGTCTCAATGGAAGAGCTGCCTGTGACCCAAGTGAGGGGAATATGCCCCCGCCGAATCTCCTGCTGCTAATTCACCATTGCAAGGAGGATGGGGAAATTATGCTGGCTGTCATTCCAGTTGCTGTTCGCTGTACTAAGGAAATCATGGTCTGAAACTCCTATACCAGGGAATGGGAATGTCATCCTTCCTGCAGGCCACTTTGAAAATGATTATAAGTTTCACAGGTCAGATAGGAGTTGGTGGCAGGGATGCATAAGGCTTATGCTCAGGATGGGGGCAGGAAGAAGAGGGTTCCAGATCATGGAGGGTCTATGTCATTCATCCATCTCCTACTCTCAAGTGCATGCCCTCATCTTGAGCTCACTCTTTCATTACTTGGGGGTAGGGACAGAACTCACGGACCAGATTCAGTCATTGGAAAGGGGCCAAATAAAAAACAGCCACTGGCCAGATTTGGTCCATGGTCCAGAGACCTCCCCTCTCCTGTCCTGTAGTATCGGTTGGCTCTGGAAATGACTCTTCTAGCGTGATGATACACAAAGCGTGTTCAACAGTGTTTTCCAACTTTCCTTTCAGGTATGTCTCCATCCACACTGTGCAGTTTTGCCTCATCTGCTTCTTCAGGCGTTTCTGCAGTAGGAGAACGGAGACCCAGGACGACCACAGTAACAACAGTTCATACGGGGAGCAAGTGACCAGCCTTCCAGGAAGGCAGAGATGGGGAAACCTGCCCTAGCGGGCAGATCTACTCCCAGTGATTTCATCCTGCATTGTGCACTCAGCGAAAGACTAGAAGAAAGAAGTTTTTTTATGGCCATATTTTATACTGCAATTCTGAAATGTTTCATTTATCACAAACTGCAATGACTCCAGGGGGAATGGATCTAACAGTATCTGGTGCTTGTGTATACGAGTCTGGCAGTGTTCTGACTAATGGACACTCTCATTTTATTTCCCCAGTGATTTACTCTGTTCTCAGTGTAGGTAATAGTATATGTTGTATTTTTTTTTTCATTAACTAAAGGTCTCAACTGGATTATTTAAATAGAGATAATTTTGAGGATTAAGATTTTTTTTTCTTTTAAGGCATACTTCCAATTGCATCCCTCTTTCCAATGGTGTCGAGGGATAGCTTATTTCTGTAAGTAGAATTATGAAACAGGAGGATTTTAAAGGCATCCCATTTTTAACTACTCAAATTTGGTCATGCAAACTTGTCTGCATCTGGCAGCACTGACACTGCTAATGCTAAAACAGGCTCCTTTTCCTCCCTCCCTCCCGGGTGTGATAATGATGACAGGTGGTTGTGACTGCCTGCCTAGAAAGCAACTTGGCAAAGGCCTGATTCTGAGGGATGCTGTTCATCTGCTACCGTAGTTGACCTCAGTGGGAGCTGGAAGTGCTCAGCGTCTCCTAGGAGATGGTGTTAATTCAGCAAGCAAGTAAGGAAGTTATCTAAGGCCTGATCCTGCAGCATTTATTCAAGGACAGTTTCATTTAAATCACTGTGGTCCACTGGCCAGGATGAGTGAGTGGGATTCTGGAGAGTCAGACCTGAGTTTTATTCCAAACTCTGTCACTGACTCACTGCTTTAGCCTTAGACAAGTCAATTTGGCCAGAGAAATAGCTTCTGACTCTGCATACCTCATCTTGATTTCCAGAGGTGCTGAGCACGTTACAGTTCTCATTCCTCCCACTGAAGTTGTTAGTGCTCAGCATTTTCATAAATAAGACCCCAGATGTCCCAAATCCTCCTATCCTCTCCCCACAAAAATCCATACACCAAAAATCAGAGGCTCCATTTGAAAGTATTGGCTTGAACCTTTCCAGATGCCTCAGTTTTCCCTTCTATATGGTGGGGGTAATGATACCCAAACCCAGCTCAATCAAGCATGCTGAACTGCTCAGATGGGAAGTGCTAGGTTTCCAAGGCTTATTACTGTTACCATTACTAGTAGGACTGAAAGCTGCAGGATCTGACTCTATAAAGACAGGCTATCAGAACTGGCACAGGAATATTTTCTGCACTTCCTGTTTGGGGGGTGAAATGCATCAATTTCCCATAGAAATTTTACAGATGCAGGCATCTAATCTGCTAACAAGGGCATTCCTGAAGCATGGACAATGCTACTGCTCTAGTATGGGCTGTAAAACACATTTAAAAGGCAGCAGGGTTCAGAACTCATTGCGGTAAAGGGACTTCTACAGTGTATCCAGGCATCCTCTCAGCAGCCCAGCTTCAATTTGGCTTTTAATCTGGAGGGGGAATCTAGAGGGAGTCAGGCAGACACGGTTTTAACGGTTACTAGCACAATGCATCTCAAATGGGTCCATCTCCACATACCCACATGGAGGCAGGTAGATTCTTTTTTCCTTTCTGTTTCCACATCTCTTATCAGTTAGCTAACATCCATGAGTATTTTCAGTTGTGACACCCCTGCCTGTGGCCACGCTTACCCCAGCATGGCCACGGGCGGGGATGTCACGTCTGCTCCCACCCCGCCAGACGTTCACCACAGGCAGGAGTGGAAGTTACCCCAGACGGTGGCAGGGCTAACGCGGGATGTGTGCTGGACTCCCGGCCAGCGCACATCCCATGTTAAGCCATGCCATGGTCCAGGGCAGAGCATGGCATGGGTGTCCCTGGCCCCTGGGCGTCCCTGGCCCATGGTAGAGCAGGCCATCACATCTGATGGCCCGCTCCACCTACGCCCAGCCTCATACGCTGCCACACCCGCCCATCAGGGAGGAGGCCGTGCTGAGGAGTGGGGGGGGGGGGGGCATGCAAACCCACACCCCCTCCCCAGCCCTGGCTGCTGGAACATTTGTTTGGCGGCTGAGCAGAACCCTAGCCGGAGTGAGGGGCTCACCCCGGGGTGTGGCAGCTTCTCAGCCGTCACATCTGAAAATACCCCATATCTGCTATCTCTTCTGCATAGAACTAGGAAAGCCAGTAAGAGACCCATCTGAATCTTCTGGGTAGTAGTAAATGTGCTATGAAAGACTGGCATGTTTACTTTTCCTTGAGACTACAGATATATAGGGGTCCAGTACTGGAAGCAAGAAAAATACATGGTTTGTAGCGCTTAGTCTCAGAAGATGTCATTTCACTAGTGACCTATATATAACAATACTGCAGGTGAGAGAGCTCAGTTGCACCAAGTTTGATTTGAAGCTGATGAGTTTTTAACCAGTTTCTTGCAGAAGTTTCCAGCAGCCCCGTATCATATTGCACTAGCACAGAAATTCAATCTCTAATGACTAAACAAGAATTCAATAAAACACAACTGTGCATCTGCCTTTTCCAGTATGAATATCTGACACTCCAACCTACACCACCTTGTAAATCCAGAATTGGACTCTCTCTGCTGACATGCAGCCTTTTGCATTAAGTGTCTCTCTCTTGTTTTCACTTACTCACACTTTGGCAAACTTAAGGGGACTTCAAAATGAGAGTCAGGAGCTAAAATGATCTTTATCCTGTTTATTAGTGGAAAGGGGCCTTAATGTAAATGAGAATAAAGCGCTGCAGTTATTCATGCACAGGCATTCAGTAGAATGCATTCAGGTCTTAGCCACACTTGTGCCAATATGAAATAATTCACTTTTGAAGCAAAGTTGTGATCCTCAGTTGTTTTCACTCAACGCACAATTAACTTGTGGTATTTGTTGCCAGACAATGTGGTCACAGTACTGGAACCACACTCTGGTCAAGGCCCATAATATAGCTGGGTTTAAGAAAGGGTTGGACAAGTTTCTGGAGGATAGGTCCATGAATAGCTATTAGTCAGGTGGGTCTGGGGAATGTAGCCTCTTACTGTCGGGAGGTGGGAGCGAACAGCAGGGAATGGATTGCCCCACAGTGGCCTGTTGGGTGCTTCTTCCAAGCGACTGAGATTGGCCGCTCTCGGAGGCAGGTGCTGGGCTCGATGGACCGTTGGTCTGACCCAGTATGGCATTTCTTATGTTCTTCTCTTGCAAGCCTTATTGGGTTTGGGCTGCAACTCCATATTTGCAATGTGTAGCCAAGGATGGCTGCCTTTAGATGTTACTGTATTATATACTTTTTAATAAAATACGGTTAAATGTCCCTTTAATTACATTCTCTTCTAAAATCATGCTGGAGTATCTGAATTTGATTTAGTTTATTAAATCGGTAATAATAACAGCATTATCAAAAAAAATCTAGGGGTGTGTGTGTTTCTGAAGTACTAAAACCAACGTGTGCTTTTAGACAGACCTGAGGGTGGCCACCCCCAGGTCAGGTTTACATGGATCCCACCGCTACCTGTAGTCCCCGCACGTGCACCTCCTTCCCCTGACCATAGAGTTGCAGGTAGATCAGCAGCTGTTCTAGGCTGCCCCGGAGCAGGCAGCTCCTGCTCTGCCTCACCCCAGAGTGGCCCGCCTTTACACAGATGGGCTATCCGGGGGTGGGGTGTAGCAGCAGTGGACAGGTGTCTGACTAAAGGCACCCAGTGATCTACACATAGGCAATTCCATTGCAGAAGTGCATTTTTTGTATTGCAATCCATCCTAAGCCCGCTGAAGCCAATGACAAACCTTCTCATTGACTTTAATAGGTGAGGATTGCACGCTCTGTTTACAGCACCTCCATGCTGTTCGCTGGTAGAGTTCCTTGTGCACTGTTACACTGAGGCATACGTTCGAGATTAGATTTTTCTTGCTGTTGCTGATTTATTGCTAGGACAGGATTGCTTTGTTATTGGTATCTTCAAATTGGTGTGTACTGTTGGTATCTTAAGAAAATGGGCACCAGAATCTAAAGGGAATACTTGTTTATTGAGAAATGTGATCTGAAGTGGTATTTACTATTTACTAAGCTGTTAGGAAGAGTTTTGACAAAATCCTCCCCCCTCCCTCCCCCCAAATGCTGTTTCTGTTGGCGGAAAAGGTTTCACGTAATTTTCTGACAAACAAAAAATAACTTCATCTCTACTTGGAATGGAAGAAATGGTGAAGTTTTCTGGTGGGACAAATCCTGTTGCCTGAGAGTGAACATTGTTGCTGTTTCTGCTTTACTGAGCATTGTTTTCCTGACATTTCTTAACCTACTCATCTGCTGATAGTGGGTGCAGCCACACGAGACAGAGTGGGGAGGCTACCATGCCTTTGGTGACATTACCCCACTCTGGGCAGCTAGGCCAAGCGATACAATGCATTGTGCGGCTGGCATCCGCCAGATGTTCCCCCTGCCCCAGGGCGGGAGGAGCAGCTGGCTGCTACACAACACACACACAGAAAAAATCCAAAGATGCATCACAGAGCAGCCTTACCCTAATAGGGAACGGCCGCCCAAGGCAGGGCTACTCGTTTGGAGGGACTGCGTGGAGCACCACTGCAGGGCCTTGAGCAGCAGGCACTATCGCCCATCACGCGGTGGGGGGGGTGGGCAGGGCAGTGCTGGGCACCTGTTTGTGTGTCCAGTGCTGTGGCAGCAGCTCCAACAGGGACTGTCCCGTATGACTTCCCCACAACCATCTGCATGGCTCCCCACGCCAGCCCTGCAGTGTGGCAGTGGCAATTGCCCACCACGAGGCGCATGGAGATAGGGCCACCACAGCTTATGTGGCCTCACGCAGTAACTTGGCACAGCAGTCTTTGAGATGGGCAGGACAATCCTTCACCATTAAAATAAATGGGGAGCTTTGCCATTCACTTCAGTGACAAAACTCCCATTGACTTCAAAGGGAAAGGATTATCCTCCTGCAAGTGCCAATTCTACAATGTCAGTATCCCAAGCTGCTGATTTCGTCTCTGACTTTGGGTGTTTTCAGACGCACACGGGGCTGCCCGCCATCAGAGCTGCTCTTGGGATACACCCCCGGCTTCTATCTGCTCCCAGTCCCACCTGGGTCGGGATCAGACAGACCTGGCGGGTTCCATGGCCTGCAGTTCACCCGCACAGTCTCCCCCCCTCCCCCCCCCATGCACCACAGAGTTGCAGGCTAGAGCATCTGCAATGCTATGATGTTGCTCGGAGCAGTGGCTGGCTGGAAGTGTGGAGCAGTAGCGTGGATCCACACATCAGATGGACCGCTGCTCCGCTTTGAGCCAGTGCCAGCCAGCTCTGCCAGTGGCACGTCAGGATGTGGGGCGCTTTTAGAGGGTGGGCCACCCAGGGGTAAAGAGGGCTAGCACAGCCACCGCAGGGGCAGCCCATCCATCTACAAGCGCCCATTGGTTCTAACATGCCCTAAATTCCCTTCCTGAATCCTGCAACACAGACTGGCTATTGAGGCTACAACTCAGCTGTAGGACGGTAGGGGAATGTGAAAATAATGACAGTGCCACCACCCTTGGGGATGCTTTGTTGAGACGTTGGGTAGTTATTGGTAAGCAGGAAACTTCTCTGCTTGAGACTCCTGTGCAGGTGTCGTTGGACTGGTGGGCTCACACTCTTCTGTTATCTCTCTTATTGCAGTAGCACTGAAATAAAACATGATTATGGTTTAAAGATAGGGAGGTCTAGATGGTTCTGAAACAAACAGATTTTAAACACAGGATTTTCATCTTGAAACCAGGCCAGCTTGGAAAGAAGGGAAGTTTGTCTCTCTCGCATTTCCCATTGTTGTTGTTTGCTCTAGTTTTGCCTATAATTAGCTCCTCTCCCTCTCAACCCTGCTGGTTTTTCTTTTCTGTTGGATTCTTATGTGACAGCACAATTTTATGTTTGTGAATTGCCATATTGGTTGTTGTGATGTCACAAATCGGGCATCCAGGGCCATTATGGGTAGCACTACAATGAGGGCCATGCAAGTACCTATGCAGATAAACACTACAGACTCCTGGAACCTAGCACACAGCCCAAACAGTCAGAGTTGCCCCTGGGGAATCTCCATACAAGGGGCATTGGGAAGACTGATTCCTCCTCTTGCAAATCCACAAAGTGGCATTGAAGCTATTCCACAGCTGGCAGGGCCACACAACTGAGCAGTCTTCTTATGTAGCAGAGACTGGCAGATGGGTCTACACAGGCAAGGGCCAAAAGTCAAACCTGGCTCTGCCCCTAACTGACCAGACTACTCTCAAGCCCCTTCTGTGCACTGTGGTGCTGGCGGCCCCACCTAGCACACAAGGAGAGTGATTTACAGCAGCCACCGAGCTCCGCTAGGCTAGAACCCTACCCGCTTGCAGGAAGGAAACCTGAGAGAACCCTCCCTATTGATTGCATTGTCCAAGAGGATGAGTGTGGGGGAGGAGGGACAAGCACCTGTAGGATGAAGAATCAGATTAGTATGCATTTTATTTTTCAGATAAAATGAAACGTGGTAATGGAGCAAAGCTGGGAGAATGCTGCAAAATATTGGCTGCAAATACTGGGTCAAACAGATTGACTTCAGTTGTGTCTCCGCCCCTCTTTTTTAAAATACCCCAGGGAAACAGATCACTGGCCAGATAATGCTTGCAGGCAGCAGACTGAAGTCCCAGTTCAACAAGGTATTTAAGCAGATGATTGCTTTCACTACCTACATTGTCCCATCTGACTTTAATGGGTCCACTTGTGTGATTGAAATTAGGCCCATTTATAAATACCTTGCTGAGTCAGGACCCAGATGAATACTGGAGAAAAATCATGCTTAGGACAATTTTACATTTATTGTCACTGCTGTTCGTATCAGAAGCCTATAACCATGTGACCACTTTAACCAGTCAAAGCAGCTTAAAAAATGAATGTAACAATATTTGGAAGCATAAAGAATTGTTTGACACAAAGATTCAAAGAAAAAACTCAAGGAAATTGCAATTTGCTTGTAGATGTTTTATTAATACAAATTCCTGTGATGAGTAAACATCAGACTAGGAAGTTGATATGATCTCCTTAAAGGATCTCCAGGTTTCTACTACATTTCAGTCCTACCTTTAGGTCTATACTTGCTAGCCAAACTTGTTTGTCATTCACTTACTTAACACAGGCTTTACTGCTACTTGCAAGTTTTCCCAGGACAAAATTCTTTGCTGCATTTGTATCAAAGTATCTAAATCTCACAGGTGCTTGTTTTCAGGATCTCATTTATGATCAAAGCCACTGAATTACACATTTATCTTTGTTCCTCATTAAAGATTGTAAGCTCAGCAAAATTGAGCTGACATTGAGGGTGGAAACCAGGCATGTGCACCCTGAAAGTTGTGAAAATTACTCCTGAACTGATTATGACATGAAAATGTCAGATAAATGCATGAAACTGCACTCCATGTATTAAACTGTACTATTCCTACATTACCCAAGTTTTGCCTTTACTTTAAAACACATTCCAGACCCAAACCCCCTGGGGTGGTTTGGTTTTTTTAGCTTTGGTTTTGATATGAGACTATATAATCTGTAACTCGCAACCCTTCGTTTCCTCTCGCTAAATGCAAGAGCTGATGTTTTATGAAGAAAGCATTGCAAAGCCTGAAATGTAATTTATTTATTTTTTCTTTTACTGGATGCCAAACTGCTGTTAAAGGAAGATCAGCTATCTAGAGGGGCTCTAATCTATGCATCAGTTTGCTATGCTTGTCTAGATACAGGGAAATCTAGGGGGGGGGGGCGTTTCTCCCCTGAGTATGATTTAAAAACAACCTCACAACTAGAATCCATTGTCTGGGTCTACTAGAGAGGTAGGGCTGTTTGCGTTCTGTTATGCTTTAAGATAAAAGCAAAACTTGGGTTGGAATGTCGACTCAGTCAATATTCATATGTATATTATCCTTTCTTAAGAACCTCTAGGCATTTGGCTTTGGCACATCCCTTGCAAAATGTTCTGGTATCTTTGAAACCTAAACGTTGTAAGCATTCAAACACAAGAGGTAGGCAAATGAACTGATCTAGGTTGTTGAAGATCTTAATATCACACTGTTTTCAAAGCACTGGGCAGTGGATTGTATTTTTAGTTGAACGGACTCAATTGTGCTCCAGAAGTTGTCAACAAGAGCCTGATTTCACTTCTCTACTATATGGACTAAGTCCCTTCTCCCCTCTTCCATAAACTGATCTCCTTATGTTACCTGTCTCAAATGTTTCCTTTTCTGAAACAGAAAAGGGGTTGGAAAACCAAATTTGCTCTCGGTGGCACTGGGACAATCCAGTTCATCCCACCCCTGTGTGGCTAAGAACAAGGGTACAATTTGTGTGGCTAAGAACAAGGGTCCCATTCCCTGTAAGCGGCATTTAGGGAGGGAAGGGCCAGGGTCATTGCCCCACTCCCTTACACACACACACACACACTCGCAGAGCTCCTGCAGTCTCACACTAAAAATAATCACAACAAATATTCCTAGAGTAAATGACTTTTCAAATGTTAAACTTAAAAGAATCCAAGAGCTGGATTCCCTGCTGAAGGTTGCCTTCCCTGCTGAAATCTGAACTGGCGCTTCTGGCTGAGAATGTAGTTTGCTTGACTGTCCAGTGTCTGCTGCTTATATCCCAAACAAATTGTACATAACTAAAAATTCAACAGGTGAAACAAATGAAAGGGCTGTTCAGGAGGAAGATCATCTAGTTTTCATAATCTTCACAATCCCATTCCCTGTAAGCGGCACATGAGGCAGTAGGATTTAGGGGGAAATAAGACACGGGTGACATAAGGATCTTGCTTTTCTATAAATAGGATCCATACTCCCTGCATTTTCCTCATTGGGGAAAACTCAGTGAACATGAATCCCTGTCTGCAAGCCCCTATTATCTCCTTTAGGACCCTGTGTAGGATCTTCTCCCATTCAATGCACCCCATACAAGGGCTGACAAAAACCCCACTGGAAAGTGCAATTCTTGGTCTATCCAAATGGTCCTAGGTCTTTAACATTGCTCCGGTGTCTTGACAAAATGGATGTTAATTGTGCCTGGGGTGTTTTTTCTACCCCTGTCCTCAGCACTGAGATTTCTGGTGGAATGTGTAAATTAACATGGAATATGATGGAGCTTAAAAAAAACAACTACCCCAGGTGAAAAAACCTGGGGTTAAAAAAATACCCCATGGGAAAATGTATTGGGATAGTTTTTTGCTGCAGAATTTGTGGGTTGTTGGTTTTTTTTTAAGTGTTAATGATAACCAAATTTCCTTTGAACATATTGTGTACCTGCGTCCAGGTGACAATGTCCTAAAAGAGCAAAGTTGGAGAGCCACTAACTTGCAAGTTTTTCCAAGAGATATGTGCCCAGAGTAGGAAAATATCCCCAGAATATGGAGCATGGTTAAAGTGCACAGGGAGGCTCTCCATAACAGCTCACAAAGTAAGGGTAGGTAGGTGGTACCTTCCCAAGCTCTCAATCAAGCAATCCACCTAAGCGTGGGAATAGGACTTGCATACTTCACCTTAGCATGTGCATGGGTATTACCCATGCTAAGGTGAAGTGGAATTGGGGCCAAGGAAGACAGAGCTATGACTGCTCTACATCTTGGGAGCCTGCAGGTGATAGGATCCCTGTGGGGGTTCCAACAACAATACCATGCCTCTGCACAGTGCAGGGCTACTTGTAAGTAACAAGACCAGAATCTGACAATTTGACCTTCCAAGCTCATTGAAGTCCATGGGAAAGCTTCCATTGACTTTAATAGTACAGGATTGGGGGCGTTAGAGGTGAAACAAGGTCAGATTGTGCCACTTCTTCCTTCATGCCCTGCCTCTGTAGCCCTGATATTTACTTGAGTAGTTAATTTGCTCAGAGAGTCTTGTCAAGGGACTCGTATTCCTCTTTGACACAGACAGTATCATTCCACTGAGTCTTTGCTTCTAGATGGGAAGCAGCATTTCAGTAACATTTTTAAATTATTTGGTTGAGGATTTTAAAAAATACATTATTATTTTATTAAGAAAAGCCCAGTCTGCCCAGAAAGAAATCTGGAATTACTCCCAAATGACTACTCAGCTGCAAAACATCTCTTGATTATTATTAGTAGTAGTAGTATTTTTAACAAAGATACAAGCATGTTTTATCATTTTTATTTTTTTTAAATAAAAAACTTGGGATTTTAATCCAGGAATGTCAGTTTGCCTAACATAGGTCTTGTGATTGGTACAATTTCATAACAACATCCTTGCCCAAAAAGAAGAGAAACTGTATTTACGTGCATGTACTAAGACATTGCAAAAAGTTTAACCTGCATAATGAATCTGCGATACTGCAAAATTGTTAATGGGGCTATGTCGCAAATGATTCTCTGCCTTGACAATCATGTATACATATCAAGATTTCTATCATAATGATAATTGAACAGGATAACAAATTGTTTTCCTCCAATAAATCCAATTAAACCACCATGAACTGAAATGTTTTACTGTTTTCTGGGTCACTGCTCCTGTGTGTGAGTGAGAGAGGAGATTTTATATCTAATGTACAGACAAGCAAACATGCGAGATGTAATTTAATAAAAAAGACTTCCTAGAAACCCTGTTCTAAGCATGCTCTAGAGCGGTCTATGGATAAAAACAGATGTGCAGGTCGCAGGGCAGCTCCCCATCCTGGGCTGGGGCGGAAAACCGCAACCACCACTCTCCAGGTCAGCAGATGGCACAGTACAGATGTGCCTGTGACCCCTGGCAGCCGGGGAGCTGCCCCACCACCCCCACGCCGCAGGTAGGGTGGGAGAACTCGACAAATGTGCAGGTGGCCAGCGCCCAGCTCTCTACCATTATGGGCAGCCATGCCACATGGCTGCGGGGATGGTGGGGCCAAACAAATGTGCTGGCTTGCTGTGGCCCGTGTGGGTGGCCCTTGGCCCCAAATAGGTGCCTGAGATTGGGCTCAAGGCACATCCCAGGCCAACCGCCTACCTGCCCCGGACAGTAGCAAACCCATATCTGGCAACAAAGGATCACACATGCGGGTGAGTCCCTGGCCCAGGCAGACCACATAGCAGGCCTGCATCACATTTGGTTTTACCCTATGTTAACCCCAAGGGACCAGATTCTTAGTGAGTGTAACTAGTTTCCATGGACCTAGTTTATGCCACTAGGACTTTAGGACTGTGGTTCTGAAACGTTTTGCCTGTGTGATCTCATTTTAAGTCTTGAATATAACCCTATTACATTGCACAGCAACAAAGACATGTAAAGTGCAGCACGTGACAGTTGCAACCCCATCCGCAGTTGGCACAGCCAGTTGGGGTCCTGCCTCAGTTTGGAAACTTCTGATTCAGGGCATTCCCACCTTTCTTTGACAGAATGAGCCAGTATCACTTTCCCCTTGGTGTGACCATACCAGTGAGTAACCTACTTACTATGTTTACCTATCACCTTGAATTTCACACCCACCTCAAAATCCAAGGACCACACACATTTGAGGTTTGTCATGTTCTGCTTCAAGTAAGAGCAACAGGGAGTAATGGGAGTTACAGTTCACTAAAGAGCAAGGCCTACAGAGATGATGTGTCAGAACTTCATCTCCCATGATGCACCTGTGTAGCTGAGCTCCGGTGTAGCTCATGTCTTGTGTTACTCACTGGGCCATCCCCCATAGTTGTACATGAGTTGTTCTCCAGAGTAAGTGGCTTGTGGATTACAGCCATAGGGAGAGATCCAGTCCCAACAGGAAGCAAGACCTATACCTATGGGGGAGAATGGGGCTAGAAATGTGTCTCCCATGACACACTGTAGTGGCATTTCAGATTGACTTAGTCCACAGGATCTGCCTGGCTTTGTGCCTCAGTTTCCCCATGGTAGCTCACAGACTCCAAATTCAACTTATATCCCTCTCTTCAGATGGCTTACTCCTCATAATAAGGCACAAGGACTTTTAGCACAGTCCTGGGTCCTCAAGTGTCAGCCAGAGCCCATAGGGCAGGTCCTCCCCCTTGTCTTTTAGGGGAAAGGTTTTCCTTGCCTTCTCCCCCTCCAGCCATTCATTTCCTACCAAATCGCTTGGCTAAAACTTCAAGTTTCTCTTCTTTGTTTCTCCTGTAGCGATGGGCAAACGCAGTTCGGAGTTCGGCCCGAACTCTGCCTGTTCGGACAACCGAACGTGAACCCGAACCCCAACATATCGAACAGAGCAGAACACCGAACGGCGAAATGGCCAAACAGTTCAGTCAGTTCAGATCACATTCGGGTGGCAAAAAAAGGGTCACTGTAAGGTGACAGGGAGGGGTAGTACTAGTCACTGAGGAGCAGACTTCTACACATCTAGATGTGTATAAGAGACAGGCCCTGCAGTGTGGCAGTGGCAATTGCCCACCACGAGGCGCATGGAGATAGGGCCACCACAGCTTATGTGGCCTCACGCAGTAACTTGGCACAGCAGTCTTTGAGATGGGCAGGACAATCCTTCACCATTAAAATAAATGGGGAGCTTTGCCATTCACTTCAGTGACAAAANAGATAGCGTTAGTGATTTAGTTTTAGTGTTTGTAGGAGTAGGCCTGTGTACTTATTAGATAATCCATTTAGTTCATAGCATTTAGAATAGTTAATAGCAGTTAGATTTAGTGTAGATAAATATATATAATATTAGATTTTTTTAAAAACCATATAAAAACAAAAAAACAAAAGAAAACCATATAAAACCCAATAAAAAACCAAAAAAAATTATAAAAAACAAAAAAAACACCCATAACATTTTCCGAACGGCCAAACCAAACGGCCAAACAGAACGGCCGAACAGAACGGCCAAACCCAAACCCAGCGAACTAACCGAACTGACAAACTGAACGGACGAACCGAACGCAGCCGAACCGAATGGCCGAACCCGAACCGCGATCTGTTCGCCCATCCCTATTCTCCTGCTTGAACTTCCTTGTGAGCCCAAAATATGAAAAACTCAAAAATGTTCTGGTCTCCAGTGCACTGATTATCTCCCTAGCTGAACAGGCTACTTAAATACTGAGCAAGGGGCTAGCATGCTGACCCAGAAAAGCATGGCTACTCACATTCACACAAGACCCTTCTCTTTTCAGATTTTCCACTCGTTCCTTAATCTGTGTTTGTTTACCTTGTCCTGTAGCACAGCTATTGTTTTCCCTGCATTTCAATGGCCCATCCATCCAGAGGCAAAGAAAAAGGGATCATCAAGGAGCACAGGAAGTGTAAGAATTTCACATAACACTCAACATGTACATTTGTCCCACTATAAAAAATGTTGTGTGTACAAACCCTAAGGGACCGGCTTGTGGAGTGATTTTGGAGGAAGGGACTTAGAGTAGCAGCCTGCCCCACTCAGACAGCCATACCTTTCCTCAGATGCAGGTTGGACAATTTTTGGTTCTCCAGACTCGAAGAGGGAAAGGTCATCTTGGTTTATGGGTGCTGTGCTCAGTAGTTTCTGAGCCTCTCCCAAAGTGATTTCTACGCAGCATCTTTTGACAAGATCCATGCTGCCCTAGTATAAAGGATGACCTTAGCACTGCAAAAATGTACTAGTTCAAAGTATGTGTGCATGTACTTCCCCTGTATTGCTGTGAGAGTTTAGTTCCCCAGATGTATCTCCTGAAGCTGTTGTTTGAAGCAATGACCTCTGACAGAATGTCACATTAGGATGTGTTAGCTGGAAGGCCCTAGCTTCCTCTCTTGAGATCACAGAGATGAACTTTTGAACCACTCTAGCAATATTAGCGAGTGGTGACATGCTGCATCTCGCCCCTTTGAAAATGGGATTATTTCAGCATCGTGCTAATGAAGAGCTTGCCCCAAGGGGAACCTTGCAGTGTCATTCAACAAGGGCCATGCCAGGAAAGCAGTGAGCAGGGATGACTGTCCTAGCCTGGGTTTCATGGACAGGAAGAAGGTGGGTGGATTCCTGTGTAGGACTTGGTGTCTGCTAGCAAACCGAGAAGGGGGAAATAAAGCTTTCTCTGCCAGAGACAGAGGGGTTATGAGACCTTAGTTACACTTCTTACTTTCTCTCAGAGATGCCCTCTCCGACGTTAGTCTAATCACTAGAGCACGTTAAAAAAAAAAAAAGCTTTCTGGTTTCTAAATTAGCTGACATTTTGTTGGGAAAAAATTCAATCAGCCAAGAAAAAAATGCAGTACACTGAAATGAAATTCTTTTGACTGGACGAAATGAAAAAATATATATGTTTAGTTCTGCTAATGAATGTTCTGGGGAAAACTCCCATTGCCCTTGTCAATTTTCCATTCAGTTATGCTCGTTATACTTTGCCATGACGCCCTATTGTGCAGTCAGGAGTAACACATGCATAAAGGTGTCGAAGCTAACGATGGAATTCTAACCTTTGAACCCTCAAAACGAATTGGAGCCACTTTTCTGCATCTAGACCCACTCCTTAACTGGTGTTATAACTCTTAATAACTCCAAAGGGACTGCAGCAATTTACACCAGGTGAAGGTTTGGCTCTTGTGAAATTACAACCAGGCATATCAACCTTCAACCTTGTTGGTTGCTGTAGACTCAACAATCAGCTGGCATGTGCTAAGCTTTGACTAGACTGCTGAGAAACAGGAAGAGAAACACGCCTCACAACAGCAGAAAAATCACTGTAGGACGAGGCGCATGCATCTTGTCAGTGTCTATACGACCTTGTCAAAGGGCATGCAACAGCATTGTTTGCTTTGGTGGTGGTGGGGATTTTCTCCCCCCCTTCCACAGCCCTTTTGTTGAAATAAAACTAAGTCCACTGAAGCCAGAGAGACGGAACAAAGCTGTGGTGTTTGGAGATCTTGCTACTGCCTCCCTTCCATGATACACAGCTCATTCCACATCGGGGGTGGGGGTGGGGGGAGAGAGGGTGAATTATTGTAAAAGGTTTTGGAGCAGTGATGTCCACACAAATTAAGGCACAGGTAGCGACCCCAATTCATCACTCACATCATATCCTGGCCTAATTCCAACTAACTTACGCCTCATACATGAAACCAGCCTGGAGTCCTTGCTCAGCCACTTCCCAGGCCAATATTTCTTTTAATACCAATGACTGCACTCCTGAACTCAGTTGAAGTCTAAGGCAAACCTCCTATTGACTTAAATGCATGAGAACCTAGTGGATTGAATTTTAGATTGCAGTCAGGGGAAGGGAATGTGAGCAACAAATATATGGAGGCAAAAGGGGACCCCATGGTTAGTCTGCCCCCGGAGACTTATGGAACCAGTGGGGTTCTGGAATGCCCTGGGGGGATTTACACTTGGGCCTTGACAGCTGCATGATCGTTGACCTCGTGGTCTTATGGAACACTCTTTTGGCGGAGGCCATCGATACGGTGGCTCCTAGGCATCTGCTTTCTGCATGGCGGCAGCACAGGTCCCCATTGTTATGAAGGACCTGGGGCAGCTGAAGCGTGTGGGTAGGCGATTAGAGCGGCGGTGGCATAGGACTCAAACTGAGGATGACCTATTGCGGCACAGAGCCCATTTGAAGGCCTATGCCGTGGCTGTGTGGGCTGCAAAGAAAAGGTTCTTTCCAACATTTTGTGGATGTTGTGCATCATAACATCCACAAAAACACATCCGGCGGAGCTTTTCCAGGGGGTGAGAGGCTTGGTCAGTCCAGCCTGTCCCCACCTGTAACTGGAGTCTTCCAGTGTCCACTGTGACATGTTTGTGGATTATTTTGCAAATATAATGGCTCACATTCACCATGACATTGGCATCGCCTTTTTAGAGACAATGGCAGAGTCACAAAGGCCCTATCTGGTCTGGTTTTATGGGATCCATTTCAATTGATGGCGCCCGCTGAGGCGGAGGAGGTGCTGTTAGAGCCACAACTTGTGAATTAGATCCATGTCCATCCTGGCTGGTGAAGTCCAGCCAGGAGACTTTGGGACTGTTGCTTGCTGGGGTAATCAGTGCCTCCCTATGAGAGGGCAGGGTGCCAAACACCCTTAAGGAGACCTTGGTTTGGCCTCTACTCAAGGAACCATCACTTGACATTGATTCTCCTGCCAGCTATCAACCTGTCTCTAGCCTCCCCTTTTTAGGGAAGGTTATTGAGTGAGCGGTGGTTCAGCAGCTCCTCCAGGCACACCTGGACACTATCAGTTTTCCAGACTCAGCGCAGTCTGGCTTTTGTCCAGGGTATGGAACTGAGACTGCGCTTGTGGCCTTGGTCGACAACCTCCGCATAGAATTGGATAAGAGAAATTCGACTTTATTGATTCTATTAGATCTGTCAGTGGCATTTGATACCATTGATCATGAGATACTGGTGACTCATCTGCAGGACCTAGCTGGGGTGGATGGAACTGTTCTTCAATGGTTCAGTTCTTTGCTGGCTGGGAGATCTCAGCGGGTGGTGTTTTGTCCCCCCCCCTCCTGTTCAACGTGTGCATGCACTCGCTGGGCGAGGTCATGAAGGGGTTTGGGGGTACGGTATCATCAATATGCTGAAACCCAGCACTACCTCTCATTTTCATCTGACCCAGACCCGGCAGTCTCGGTGCTTTCTTGGTGTTCGGCAGCTGTGGGGGACTGGATGAGGGTGAGTCGATTGAAGCTAAATCCCAACAAGATGGAGGTGATGGTGGTGGGCAGGGTCAGTGATCTGGGGGTTGGGGAGACTCCTATTATAGATGGGGTTTGTCCATCCCCAGTTACCCAGGTCCGGAGCCTGGGGATGCTGCTGGGTCTGCAGCTGCGCTTGGATAGTCAGGTGGCAGCTGTGGCTGCAAGTGTTTTTCACCAATTACATCTGGTGAGGAGGCTCTGGCCTTATATTTCTAATCCTGATCTTGCCACCATCATCCATGTCTTCATCACCTTGGGACTAGACTATTGGAATGCGCTCTACATAGGGCTGCCCATGGTGATGGTCTGGAGGCTGCAGCTAGTGCAGAATGTAGCGGCCTGTTTCCTGATGGGGACAGGCCGATATCAACATATTACTCCGATCCTTTGCACGCTGCATTGGCTGTCAGTAGTCTTCCGGGCCCAAATCAAGGTGTTGATGTTAACATATAAAACCCTAAAAGGTCTAGGTCCCACTTATTTGATGGATTGACTGGTTGTTCCATCAGGCATTTGGAGAAGGAGACAGGTAGGGGAAGTTGGGATGGGGGAGGGTTGGGGGGAGGGATGGGGGTCTTTTATTGATTTTTTCTGTCCCTGTTTTTTATGTATTTTATTAGTTGTAAACTGCCCCGAATTGCCTGAGGCAAGAGGGAGCAGGGTATTAAATACTTATATAAATAAATATATATAACTGCCATCCCCACGCTCTGCCATTGTATGCAGCTTTGTGCAGTAAAGTGTCCTCTTTTACCAAGAAGCTAACCTCCTGCAGATGCTCGGTTTCAAGCCTCAGGCGTCTATCATGATTTCTGTTCTCCCTCTTCTACACAGAGTATGCTACTGTGCGCTGCCAACTGTGGCTGGCAAGACTAAAGCTCAGACAGATTTGTTTGAAGCCTATTCCCATTTGAGCTATTAATAATAATAATAATAATAATTATTATTATTATTATTATAAGCATTTATATAGCTCCAGCGATGTACCTGGCACTTTACAGAGAATAAGATAGACACGGTCCCTGCTCGAGAGCTTACAGTCTAAAGCCAGGGGGAGGGGAGACAGGGAAGGGGGAACAGAGGGAGAGACAAGGGATGCGACAATCATGAGGATGCGGGAACTCAGGTACACGTTCTTGGCTTGGTTACAGTAAATTGGGAGTTTACAGATAACAGGTGGGGGACAATGCTGGTTGGGGATGATTAGCAGAAGTTAGGAAGGGCAGAGCGGAAGAGGTGAGTTTTGAGGAGGGACTTGAAGGTGTGACGGGTGAGGGCAAGGCGGACAAGGGCAGGGAGGGAGTTCCAGGCTTGCCAGGATTTGGCCAGAGTCAATGTAGAGTTTGAAGGTAAGGTGCAAGTCGAAGATGAAGCCCAAGCTACGGGCTTGGGGGACAGGGAGG
>QEPC01010671.1:1974350-1989257 GCA_003113815.1 Sphenodon punctatus
ATTTAGTTCATAGCATTTAGAATAGTTAATAGCAGTTAGATTTAGTGTAGATATATATATATATAATATTAGATTAAAAAAATAAATTAAAAAACTCCATATAAAAACAAACAAACAAAAAAGAAAAGAAAGAAAACCATATAAAACCCAATAAAAAACCAAAAAAACATATTAAAAAAACAAACAAACACCCATTACATTTCCCGAACGCGGCCAAACTGAACGGCCGAACAGAACGGCGAACAGCTGAACAGAACGGCCGAACTGAACGGGCGAACCCGGACCCGGCGAACTAACCGAACGGACAAACCAAACGGATGAACCAAACGCAGCCGAACCAAACGGACGAAATGAACGGACGAAACGAACGCAGCCAAACCGAACAGCTGAACCCGAACCGCGATCTGTTCGCTCATCCCTAGAGGACGGGGAGCAGTGGGAGAGGTTGAAGGAGGCAAGGAAGTGGTCAGATATGGGATGGGGCTCGAAGGAGAGATAGGAGACAGAACAGTTTCTAGAGAACACGAGATCAAGAGAGTGACCATCAGCGTGGGTGGGGGAGCAAGTCCAGAGGTGGAGATTAAAGGAGGAGGCTAAGGAGAGGAAGCGAGCAAGGCAAGGCTGAGAGGGTGCATCAACATGAATATTGAATTCACCAAGGATGAGTGTGGGGATGTCATCAGAGAGGAATAAGGTGAGCCAGGACTTGAACTCAGAGAGAAAGGAGGAGTGGGAGCCGGGGAGGAGGGGGGCGGTAGATGACAGCAACGTGGAGGTGGAGAGGGGAGTAGAGGCTGACGGAGTGAACCTCAAAGGAGGGGAAGGAGAGAGGTGGGGAGGGGTTGAAACTGGCAGAAAGAGGCGAGGAAGAGGCCTACGCCACCACCCCAGCCTTCGGAGCGGGGCTGGTGGGAGAAGGAGAGACCTCCGAAGGAGAGGGTGGCAGGGGTTACAGTCAGTGTGGGAGATCCAGGTTTCAATAAGGGCAAGAAGGTGAAGGGAGTGAGAGAAGAAAAGATTGTGGCTATAGGGGGCCTTATTAGCAGAGGAGCAACAGTTCCAGAGGGAACAGGACAATGGGAGTTGATCAGGGGGGAGGCAGGGAATGGGGATAAGATTAGGGGAAGGGGGTGATGGGATCGGTGGGAGATGGACAATAGGGCAGAGGGGCAGGGGGAAAGAGGTGGGGGGGAGGAGGCGGCGGTGTGGGACTTGGAGAGAGATGACAGGCTTAGTGGGAGGCAGGAGGAGAGGGGAAAGAAGTAGAGGCTAGTGGGAGGCAGGAGCAGAGAAGAGAGAAGTAGAGGGAGGAGCAGGTGAGAGGGAAGGAGGAGAGGGGATGAGAGATAAGGACAGGCATCTTGGTGGTTTGGTTACAGAGGGCAGGGGAGGTGAGATGGATCTTGCAGGAGTGTGAAATATTCATATGACATGTGCTTTTGGCTCACTGGTCGACAGCGCTGGGGGAGGCAGAGAGACCAACCCCAGGAAGGTCGCGGCGTCCTCAGGCGATGACAGCCGAGGTAGCTGGGAGAGTCTGCAGATGAACTGCAACCTCACCAGAGTTAATAGCAAAACTCCAGCTGACCTCAGTGGAGAGGACCAGTGAATCTAAGAGAAGAGCAGGGGGAAACATGGCCGACAAGGGAATGATAAAACTGAGGGTACAAACCTCCACCGATTAAGTCAATGAGGGTTTTGGAATGGACTTTAAAGGTGGAGGATTGCATCCCGAGGGTGAGAGGAGATGACCCACAGAATGGTTAGGAGAGAAGAATCAGAAAGGTCAAAGGTTTCCGAGCTACTCTGACACCCCCACCCCCGAGAACTGCACAGGACATAGACTCTGCACGGCATGGAAGACAATCTTGCCCAACAACAACATTTGGTTGGTTTGGTGGTTAATGGGTTTCTTTAGCAATCCTGCCACAGAAAAGGTAGGATGGAGAAGCGATATGAGGAGAAGCCGAAGTAGAAGAGGCAGTGAGAGAGCTAAGCAGAGAGCCATCTCTGGCACAGGTCAAAGCTCCAGAAGTTTGGGAGGAGAGGAAACGGAAGGGGCAGTTTTTAGAGACACCCTAACCTAATTGAAGAAGCCACAGGACTTGGTGAAAGCACAGATGTGAGGGGAGGAGGAAGACATTCTCTGCTCTGGATTATTCCTTTTAGGCCATGCTAATCTAGATGTGCATCTGAGCCAAATTCATTGTGGGATGGAAAAGTGCCCCTTAGTCTCATGGCATGGGGTCCAGATCAGCTCCGGTTTGGGTCGATCTACACTTATAAGCAAGTAAATTCCTTCCTACTGATTCCTGCCATGACAGCTTCTCCGTGGCTGACTGGGGGCAATGATTAGAGGTTTGTAATCCCAGAGGTAGCAAAAGCAGTTTATCTTCCACTAGATTGATTTACCGGGGGTGGAGGGGAAATAGCTAGGTGGAATCTTCTCCCAGAGATCGATCCCATCAAAGCATGACTGTCTCTCACACCTCCACTATCCTCTCCTGGCCTAAGGACAGTCACTCATTTTCAAGTGGAGTTTTGCTTTCTTCTGCCGCATTAGATCACCATTTTAATAAGTTTCCATCAGCAATCACTGAGGCTTCCCAAAAATACTTGAACCAGAGAAAAATGTCTTCCATGGATTTTTTCTTCTTCATTTAACCCATTCGGAGTGTGTGTGTGTGTGTGTGTGTTTGAGAGAGAGAAATTCTGACTTGCCCTATGGGGTTTGTATTTTTTGACATGCACATGATTAAGTTTAAATAATTCCATCAGCCTTGCCAATTCATTGTCTATGTATGTTTTCAAGGCTCCTCCAGGATACTAAGGAAACACACGGACAAAAGTTGGCCACGGAATCAAAGTCTGGAGAAAGGAAGCTGGTTCCAATCATCCCCAAATGTGCGCGGCACTGACCTTCTCTAATTGATGCCAGTAGTCATTAGAATGTAAATCTGATAATATAATATTTCAGCTTCCACATGGCAGGAGAAAAGGGAGAGACTCATTTCTCAAACCAGGGCTTTAAAAAAATAATAATTCTATCCCACAGCTGGCAAGGTGGCTGAGGCTTTTGTGGTTTGTGTCGGACTTCATCCATCGAAATGCTGAGGGCTCCCCACAAACCACGGCCTGCTTTGCATTGGAAAGGGAAGTGCAAAAATAAGCAAAATAGGATCATCAAGCAAGAAGCATTTTGCCCAGTCAGTCTCTGCAGAGCTTGCTCAGAAACCCAAAAGTAGACTGTTGAGTATACAATACAAAGCCAAGGTCTAGTGACACAGTGAATGAATCTAGGAGCCAGAACTCATAGTTCTATCATTGGCTCTATCACCCACTTCCAACACGATCCCAAAGTAAATTCTTGTTGCTGTTTCTAGCTGATAATATGGGAGTGGCTAAAAGCCCTATTAGAAAGAAGACATCTGTCATGAAGGAACATAGGGTCACACATGACCAGAGGGAACATACATGCACAGTTAATTTATAGAAACCAGCTTGTAACATGTACTATTAAGTTATAGAAACCAATCTGTGACAATGATGCTAAGCTGAGAGAGGTTAAACCATTACTGTAACATTGCGAAAGAGGAGACATTGCGAAAGAGGAGCAGCACAGCCCCCAAGGGTATTGATATGTAAACAGAGGTCTTTCCACAAGGTGTGAGTGTCTATAACAGCAACTTTAAGAATGCAAATGAAAGGAAACTGCATACGTGAGTGAGCCCACAGGTTCAGGAGAGAAGTGGGGAAAACAAAAAGACTTTCTGGAAGACTCGAGTAGAAACTAGGGTTCCCCGCCCCCAAGGACTCATAAGGGACATTCGGACCCATAGAGAACAGTGTCAGTTGGGAGCTCACTCAACCTCGGACTCGCTGAGTCTCGGATTATAGCTGGAGGGCAGGAGCCTGTCAGCTTCCCTGTTGAAGCAATGTAATGAAAACAGAGGCTTTGCTTTCTAACCAGCTTAAGGACTCGAAGCCCAGCCTCACTACATCTGGCTGAGAAATGGATCCAAGTGCATGGACTTTCTGTAGGGTAAGATCTTAACTAGGGACCTACTCAGTACAAACTAGGAATGCATTTTTTACTTTTGTTTTATTTGCCACTCTGCATTCAAACTATCTTTGTTCATGTAATCAATAAACTTTCTTCTTTACTAAGAAGTGCTTTCTGTCATCTCACACTGGGAAACACAGCCTGAGTATCTTGTGCCCTCAAGCACTTGCGAATCCAGAGAGAAAGAGTCTGTGAGCTTGGGTGACAAAAGTGTTGTCCCCTTTGCAGGACTGAATCAGCTAGAGAGAGAGTTGATTCAGACGGGCTGCAAGTGAGGGAAACTGAGTCACCCAACCCAGAAAAGTGGGGTAGTGGACCCCAACCCCATGACAACATCATCCCACTGTGCTGAGTACTGTGCAAATACAAGAGAGAGGCTCTGCTTTGAAGAGGCTATGATCTAAGAGAGACAAAGTTTGGGAAAGAGAAGAGCTGCACAGGAATTGCCCAGGATCATAGAGAAAGCCAGCAGCACAGCCAAAAATGCTGTTTGGGGTTGCAAAGGCAAAGAATTATCCAAGACACTCTTGGAAAGCACGCAGCAGTATTGCTCTATTGTGGATCAGCTGGGCCATGGCCAGAGCACTGTGTCCTGTTTTGGGCATTACATTTTAAGAAAGAAGTAAACCAGTGGTGTAATTGTTTTGTGAGTTAAAATTTGTGTAGGATGCTGGATCTGCTTGACCCACATAAGCTCTGACCCCATGACTTTAGAGCTGTAGAGGGGGGATTTGTGGGGGATGTCTCTCTCATGTCCTGCACTATGATGATGCACATAATTGTTAACAAATTGGAGAGAATTCAAAGACCAGCAACAAAGATGACAAAATGGCTTTGAATGCAAGATCTGTGAGGAAAGTCTAAAGGAACTGAGCTGGTCCTGAAAGGGTTACCAACATGCTCAGCTGCCCTGCTCCAAGCCAGCTAACCTCCCAGGTAAAGTGACTAAGGGGAAGCTGACTGTGGGCAGTTGTAGCAGGGAAAAGTCAGCTGATCACTGGTTGGGGCGGCAGAGTGCGGCGGTAGCTGGTCGGGGGCTCCAGAGGTGGTGCGGCAACCATTCAAGGTGACAAGATCTTCCTCCCCACTCCTGATGACTACAGACACTAACTGGTACTGGGGGCGGGGCATTGCCATTTGGCCAACGAGGGGCCATGGAGCAGCTTGTCCTCCCACCCCTTGCGGGGCGGGGCCTGGGGAGGCTTCCTTCCAGGCCGCTCCCCATAACATCTGGAGCAGCCGGAGGCCATCCCAGAGTCATGGTTCGAAGGGGCACGATCAAAGGGGCCGATCGTGCCCCTTCGGCTGAGCTGGGAGGTTGGGGAGGAGCGTCTGTTGGCGGGACCAGCTGATGTGAATTGTTTGCTGCTATGGACTGTGAGAAGGCCTCCCTCTCTCTCCGGTGAGAGAGGGGTTGAGAGGGAGGATGTCCCCATGTGGCAGCAGGGGACAGAAGGAAGTGTTGTAGAATGTTCCCTGATGTGAACGGGGCTTGGAATGTTGGGAACTGATAACAGCAGAGGATAGTTGGAGGTGGTTAAGATGTAATTACTTATTATTGTTAGGGGAGGGTGGGGTTTTGTATTGTTCTTTTGTAATGCTGGGTCCCCCTGTGTGGGATATAGACCCTAGCGCTGTTGTATTTGTGTGTTGCTTTGGTCGTTGGGTTCCCCTGTGTGGGATAAAAACCCAAATATTGTATTTATTTAATTGTTGTGAGCCGCCTTTGGCTGGGAGAGCGCGGGATATAAATTAAAAATAAAATGAAATGAAAATGAAATGATCAGTCAAAGATAAAAAAAACCACAGCTCACAAAAACTGTTTTTAGATGGGATGCACCTACAGAGGTCCACACATCCCCCACAGGCCTGGGGGCCTGCCTGAAGGCAGCGTAGGTGTAGGATTCTTCCCAGTTGCTCCATACGGGGCATGGGTGCGGGTGCACACCGACCGCACACCCATCCGCTAGAAGTGCACAGCAGCGCACACAGACCCACCCCCAGGCAGGTTCATCTAAAAACAGCATAGGAAGAAGAGACGACCAGGGATGTCTGGAAAAGNGGATTCTTCCCAGTTGCTCCATACGGGGCATGGGTGCGGGTGCACACCGACCGCACACCCATCCGCTGCCATGTGAAGACCACACACCCCATGCCCTAGAAGTGCACAGCAGCGCACACAGACCCACCCCCAGGCAGGTTCATCTAAAAACAGCCTAGGAAGAAGAGACGACCAGGGATGTCTGGAAAAGGAGGATTACAAGGAGTAAACGCCAGGTCAGGGAAGGGCCTGGAGCAGATGTCTCAGGCAGGGAACTAGTACACACTACACAGGGTTTACAAGACCTGAGTTTGTACAGTAATTCCACAGCCAGCTTGGTAGCTTACGATGAAGCTCAGCAGTTGACAGGGTTGCGTTGTAAGATTGTGGACAATGAAGTGACAGTGATTGGAAAACAGCAAATCTGGTACCTTACTGTTTGGCTCAGAACCAGGGCAGCTGTGTGGACGGTTGGACTGAGCGGCTTACATATTGTTACGCTGTGTTCTCTCTCATCTTCAAATTGAAGCATGAATTTCCCCACCATGTTCTAAGTGAGAGAGAGAGAAGGTAGTGGAGGCGATACCTTCTATTAGGCCAGCTTCTGTAAAAGGGAACCGTTCATCTGAACTACTTCTGCCTGGGACCAGCACAGCAACCATCCTCCTGTCAAAGGGAAGCACTTTGGTGTTCTGCAGTGATCAGCTACCTTTAGTTCAGTTTCCCTGTTATAAATCTCACAATATCCTAAAACATTCACTATCTGAGGCAAAAAAAATTAAGCTCTACCTGTGTCTTAAGATGCCTCTTCCACCATGGCAGCTCCATTCCACTAGAACAATGACACTATCAACTAATGAGGGAACTAAACCAGCGTAGTTTAGTGGATAAGGGGTTGAATTTGGATCTGGGTAACAAGGGTTCAAATCCTATCTTAGCTATGAGCTCACTGAGTTGACTTGGGCAAGACACGTTGGCCTCAGTTGCCCATCTTGCCAGGAATAATATTGACACGGGGTTGTGAAGGTAAACTAGATAAGGACTTTGAACACTGGAAGGGTTTTAGAAATTGTAATAAGGCACGTAAGTGCAGGGAACAGAACTTTTAGCCTGAATTGTGAAACTAACCACTTCTAGGAATCAAAGCATTGGTTATTTACACTTCACAGGAAGAAGATGATGATGACACGAAACAAAGTTGTTGTGTGTTAACATACACGCTGCTGGCTCAGTTCGCCCGCTCTGGTCCACCTGGCCAACGCCAAACCCTGCGTGTCTGTTCTGGGCCCATCAGATATGGGCCCAGTTCAAACCCCAATGGGGTTGGCGGCCAGGCCGGAAATGTGGTCCTCAATGAACCAAGCCCATGGTCCATCCCTGTGAGCCGCCCAGGTAGGTCAGAATGGGGAAGTCTGGGTGGACATGTTTGTTTTTGCACCTGGCCGGCCCGGGGGGGGGAGGGAGGGATCACCATGGCAGCCAACTATGGCTGTCTGTTATTGGCAGTCATGGCTGCCCATCATGGTGGGGACGGGGTGCCAGCTGAAGTGCAGGGGCGGAGCTGGCCAGCTGCATGTCGCTGCCCTCCCCTCCGCCCCAGCTGGGTCAGGCCAGGGGAATGTTTGGTTTCATCCCCTGACCTGACCCAGCCAGGGGTGGGGTGGGGGCAGCATGTTGGCCCCCTACCTCCCATTGCCCCATCATATGTTTTGAAATCATTTTATGGAGATCATATTGGTACTTTATTTATACATATGTTATTTACAATTGTTCTTTGGTTCATACTATTTTAATGTCTATTAAGGAAGTTCTTGTGGTTTCTGAGGTCCTGCTGAGGTTGGGCCCACAGTGCAATCATATCCCTCTTCTCCTCCTCTCCTCAAGCCAAGTGACAGCAGAAGGAGATGATAGTGGCCTTACATCTTAGAAGACCAACGAGGCACTGCATATGTTGGGACGGATGCAGAAGAGGTGGTGATAAACTCAGAGTTTGTGGGCCTCCAGTTATCAGAATGGGCTGTGATGTCTTGTAGAAGGAACTGAATGAAGCGACAGACTTCCAGTGAGGTGATCATTCCCTTGTCTTGCACATGGAGCGTGTTGTGTCTTTGCTCACACGAAGGATAGAGTGCTGTTTGTGAGGCGCTCTGGCTGGACTGCTGTAGAAATGTAAAAGTGTCCAATTCACATTAGGGGCCGTTGAGTAGAACAGCTTTTGGCTTTTCAGTCTGAGATTTGCACCCCAGTCTGAGGGTAGAACGTGTGAACATAACACAAGGAAGCTCTGTGTGGGGACACCGAGCACTGAGAGGGGACACTGAGCACTGACACTGTGGGGACACTGAGCACTGACACTGAGCACTGAGAGGCCTTTAACAAAGCCTTTTGGTGCTGTCGTGTTGTCCTAGGATCTGAGCCTCATAGCTCCTTGCTCACAATTTGTCCTTCTCCTTCTGGCTGCCTGTTCAATTTCATTGGGCCCAGCTCTAAAAATACTTACACAGTCCCAATCCTTTCAGGTATTTGTGCTTTTTTAGGATTGGATCCATTGACTTCAGTGAAACTGCTCCTAAGCGTAAGGGTTAGTTAACTGCAAAAGGGCTGGCTGGATCAGTCCTCTAGTGTCTCTTCCTTTGTTTCCACAACACAGTTTGAAATGTTTGAAAGATGCTGGAAGTGCTAGTTTAGCTCAGAAGCAGAGATCAGTCAGCTGTGGTTTTGCTACGACAGCGCAGTAATGAAATTAATATTTTCTGCTGTTATTGCCTTGTCCTGCAGCAGCTTGTTGCTTAATTAATAATGTGATTCAGTAGCACATCTGGGTGACTCAGTGCTGGAGAATGTGGTATCATTCTTGCTTGAGGAATGCAGCCCATGGATCACAGCAGAGACAACAGGATGAACTTGGCGGGTGGGGGAGAAAAAACACAGCTCCGCTATAAATTGCCCAGGATGGAAGACAGAGAATCAATGTAACTACAGAGGACTGCTAGAGGGCCATCTGGGTTAAGGGAAGGTGTGGGAACTTGTTCAGTATTGAGCGACAGCATCTGGCACAGAGCCGAGCAGGTAATGTCAGAATGCGACTGTCTTCCTGACTGAAAACTCTTTACTTCGTAGGTGAGGAGGAGCTGTTTCTATTTACTCTGTTTGTGCTTAACTCACTGCACAAAAAGAGGAATCTTCCACCTTATCCCTAAGGGTGAAAATAAATAAGACGCTAGCCCTCATTAGCACCCACCAGGTTGGTGTTCGCCTGCCCGTCTGTTAGGTGTTAGCCAGATGCTTGCCTGCACCCCCCCACAGCCCCTACTCTCTCCCCACTCACAACATCGTCCAAGGACATCGCAGGCCCACCATATGGGCCAGTGCATGCTAGTGTGTGCTAATGTGCGTGAATGCGCTCCCACGCATCTTCATCCTGTCTATTAGGTTCACCTGCAGCATTACCGGCATACAGGTCTACCAGCACCATCACAGAGTCACGCCTAGCATGGCTGCTAGAAAGCGATCAGCTGTGAAGAGGCTGCAAGAGGAGAGAGTGGGCGGGGGATGGGGATGAGAGGAGAAGGTCCTTCCTGCACACCCACTAACCCCAGGGTTAATGTGGGGTCAAGTCTCCTTCGTTAACACCCAAAGACAGGTAGTTTACTCCATAGTAAAGTTTCCTCTGGGGCTTCCCATTACAAGAATTCTGTTACTCTGTATTTCTCCACCAGTCCAGGTGGCAGTACATCCGCCTTGAATCAGACCCAATAAGCATCAGATCCCCTAAAAATCTGTCACCCCCAAACCTGACTAGCTTTTGGAAATAGTAGCCATCCTCTACAGGTGTAGGTAGGGGTGTGTGTAATGTTTTTAAAAAAAACAACCAACCATCTTTGTGTTTCAGCATATTAAAGGCCTGTTCCTGTGAGAGTAACCTCAATTCCTGCTGAACTGACAGACTGACCTCTTTCCCCACACTGATGTAAATCCAGAGTCATTCTGATGAAGTTGACAAATCTGCTCCAGATTGATGCCGGTATAAACAAAAGCAGATTTTATCATATTGATTATTTGATTTCAATTAATATGGAAGGACTTTATTGCCCATTTTGTTCCATTGATTTCAGTGAATATAGAAAGATTTTATTCCACCACCACATAGCCTGTGCTTTCTACTAGCACTGGGCATTGTTGAACATAGAACCCCGAAATCAGGGGAGCTGTACTGATTTGGGAGTTAATTATTATAAGAATAGATGTGACTTAATGATTGTGAATGATGTTCAAGTCCTATCTTTATTTTGTCTGGAGTGATAAAGTAGCTTGGGGTATTTTGATAGGTCTTTGCAGGACTGGGATTCTAATTTTTATTATTTCCTCTCCAGAAGTCATTCCTCCTTGTCTCCAAGTCATTTCCATTGCTCTTTGTTGTATCATTGCCAAATTGTCAGAACAACCAGGTAATATTCCAGCCATGGTCTCACCAGAGTCGCAGACAAATGGCAAGGTTGATGATTCTTGTGATTTGATCACAAGTCTTAGGGATTTCTTAAAGTCTAAAATTATGAGATTTGCAATAAAATGGTGAGAATTTCACCTTGCATTTTAAAACAAAAGAAAGTTTTTATCCTCATGGCTGCAAATAAAAACTTGAAAACATGATTGCATAGTAGTCTTAATGGCTCAAAAAACAAAGATTATTTTTCCCCAGAAGAAAAATACTACGTTTTAGTATTTTAAAACTCTCATGATTTTAGGGGGGGTGGGTTAACTCATGATTTTTTAACATTTAGGGCTAACACCTTGGAAATGACCATCACCTGCCTATTCTGTAACAAAGAGCACAATCCTTCATCCATTGTGAGCTCCCATTGACTTTAATGGTGGAGGTTGTACCCATAATGCCTTTACATACACAGCCTTATAAAGTCATAGATCTGGAAGGGACCATGAGGGTCATCTAGTCCAATAATGATGATATGCACACCACAAGCACAGCACGTTCCCTGTTGATTGCTACTCAGGCACTGGTCCTGTAAAGACTTATACATATTCATTTAATTACTATCAAAAGTAGTTCATTGAATTCAGTGGGACCGCTCGCAGTAGTATATCTAAGGACATCTCTGTAGGATTGAGACCTTGGTGCAAATTTGCTCTTTTTGACATTTATGGAATTGATTGGCCCTTTACATTTGGCAGAACTAGGGAGCTGCAACCCTCAAGTGGCCATTTTGTAACAGCACTGCTTGCTATGCCTTTGTCTCAGCTTTTTGGTAAGCACTGGATATTTTATTTATTTATTTATTTATTTATTTATTTCGGGGGTTTTCTATCCCGCTCTCTCCTGCTCACAGATATGTTTTAACCCTTTCTGAGGCGCTGATATTAATGTAAGCACTAACCGATTCCCCCCGCCATATCACAATGCAAATGTCCGTCTAATTTACTGTCCATTCTAATCCCTTGGACATGCTCCCTATTACTGACTTTCTCAGCTTTCTGTCTCCCACTGAGCGCAGGGGAGTTTATGTTTCACAGTATCCTTCCCAGCCCTGCTAGATTAGCCTCCAGTTTTGCGAGATGAATCCTTGAAATTTGATGCCTGTCTTTCTCAGGCATTTGGATGATTTCTCTGTCTGTTTGCAGATCAGCCTAATTTACAATCTGCTACTTTCATTGCCAGCCCATTTTCTCCCTCCTCTATGAAGCTGAAGTAATAAAAAGGATTATTTATGGTGCTAAAGAAACCAATCTCTGTCATTTCCAGTTTGATGCACTGCCAAGTTTTGGTGTCCTTTTTGCTCTTAGCAAATTGGCAGGCATGCACTGAGGTGGGGCCTTTGCGTGCACTATATTATCGAGCTACTCCTTTCTAGGCAAGATTGAGAGGGCTTGAATTCATAGATCATGACCTTAGTTTCTCAGCCTCCGTCACTAATCAGTCGTCCCCAACGTGTCAGTTTCCTGTCTGAAAGACACAGGAAATCTATCCAAAGAATGAGGAATGGTTCTACGGTGGGGAGCCTAAACTGGAATTGTTTGTTTCCAGGGGAATTCCCCATGCGATGGTGAACTAGACCATGCCAGGCTAGCAGACGTGCTGCAGCAACCAGTTCCTAGCATGCTGATGTGCTTTAGTGATGCTAGCTAGCTTGCGTGCACAGGGCCAAATTTTCAAGCGAACACCTCACCCATCACTGGGGCCCTATTTTCAAAAGATCTTGGTTCATGTCAATCCAGTGAACGAGCACTTCCAAAACAGGTGACACAGCTGGGTCTGCTGCCGGGCCGGCGCTTGGTGCTTTTCAAACAATCTGACTCTTTTTCTGCTTCTGAAATGAGACCTCAACTCTTTTGATAATAGGGCTCCAAGGATGGGTGCTGAGCTCTTGAGAATCGGCTCTCAAGCTCCTTTGAAAATCTAACTCGTGCACTTGGGATTTCTTGCCGTTTGCGGAGCAGCCAATATGGACGCCCTGCAGAGGATGCTCTGGATGCTGAATGAGTTCCTGTATAAAAGCTCACTTTTCAAAACACTTTGGCCGTGAGCCACAAACTACTTACACCAGAGTAGTCCCAATGAAGTAGTCCCCAAGGGCTTGACTGGGACTACTCCAGCATAAGTGGTTTGTGGATTGTTGCCACCATTGGCTCTTGCTAAAAGTGATCTTGCATTGCAACCCTGTGCCTAAAGAACACCGTTGCTCTGACAGCCTGACAAATTTTTTAAATGAATTAAATCCCCTGGCTGGTTTCCATGATATTAAAATAACTTTTTCCACCTAAAAATGATTTGGGGGGTTTGTTTGTTTGTTTTGTTTTTGAAAAACCTTTTCTTCCTGCAGTCTCAGTGAGACAGCAGGAAGGAAAGGTTCAAAATCTTGCCTCAAAACCTTTTGTCCTGCAAATTACAAAGCAAGTGTGACTCAGTTCAGTTAGCCCTTTAAAAAAGTATTCCCCCATGCCTGAAGCACTCTACCCGAAACCCTCCCATTTCCCCCTATAATTATGCCCATGGTTTCCCTCCTGATTTGCTGTGTAACAGGTCTGATTTAACCAGGAAGGCAGAAGCTTCAAGTAGCAAAATGAAATGATTTGTTTTGCTACCATTTGGTCCTTGAGCTAGAGGTTTCCCATCACTGCAGTCGGGCAATAGTAATTTGTAGGGGTGGGAAGTTCGGATCTTCCGGTATCCGATACTGCCTGTATTTTGGTGTACTGGCAGTATCGGATTAATCCGGTATTTGGGGGGGTATTACCGGTACCGGATCTTTTACATTGCGGCCATTGAAATGAATAGCTGCAATGTAAAAAAAGAAAAGAAAAAACCAAACACTTTCCCTCCCCAGTCCAGGCTGCGTGGGTGGAAGGGGGGACGCCCCCGCCCAGCCTGGATTTTTTTTTAAAAAAAATTCCCCCCGAAGTCCCTGCTAGTGCGGGCTCTGGACCACCGCCAGGAAGTTCGGAAGCTTTGAGGCAAAGGAAAGTTGAGACGCTTTTATTATTCTTGCCCTCTACTTATCTGCATAATCGTGCACAGCTTTGAGTTCATCTGCTAGCTGCTCCAAGGCAGCTAGGGACTTAGGGTAAAAAAATGTTTTTTTTAAAAAATCCAGGCTGGGCAGGATGGGGGGGTGCCCCCCTTCCACCCGCACAGCCTGGGACAGTTCCCCATTGAAATCAATGTAATAAATCAGGCACCGGTAATCCGGTTTTAATCCGGTAACCCGGTATTTTGCATACCGGTAAAACCGGTAGCCGGTATTGTGCCTGATGTCCCACCCCTAGTAATTTGATGGTGCCCCTTTAAATATAAATCCCAAAACAGCAGGTCTAGAATCAGAATCATACTCATAAAAGCACCAGCTTTCTGTAGCCTACATCCTGCATCAAACTGAGGTTTCTTGTGCCGAAATGCAGTTGTTCTGTGGCTTACAATCTAAAAGACAAGGAGGGGGAGACAGGGAATGGGGACAGTGGGAGAGACAGGGGAGAAGACAAACAAGCATTCAGGCGGATGCGAAGTCTCAGGTGTGTGTGCTTGGCTTGGTTACAATCAGGTTGGTCTGCAGAGGAGGGAAGGCAGTAACATATGGGGAACGACTAGCAGGCATTGGGAAAGACGGTGAGGAAAAAGTGGGTCTTTAGGAGGGATTTGAAGGAGCGGAGGGAGGTGGCAAGGCTGATGTGTGTAGGTAGGTAGTTTCAGGCATGGGGGGCAGTGAGGGAGAAGGGTCGAAGGCGGTTAGGTGAGCAGGAGAGTGAGGGAGAGTGAGGGAGGGGACAGAGGAAGAGCGGAGAGCACGTGCAGGAGTGCATAGGGAGATTAGGTCCGAGAGGTAAGGGGGACCTTGGTTGTGGAGTGTTTTGAACGTGAAAACCAGGAGTTTAAACAGGATACGTTCAGAAAGGGGGAGCCAGTGAAGAGAGAAGAGGAGAGGCTGCACATGGTCGAAGCGACGGGTAGAGTGAATGACCTTGGCAGCAGAGTTTTGGATTGCGATAAGGGGAGACAGGTGAGAGCGAGGGAGGCCAGTGAGGAGGAAGTTGCAGTAATCGAGGTGAGAGATAACCATGGTATGAACAAAGGTTTTGTCCGAGGAGGTAGAGAGAAAGGGGTGGATCCGAGCAATGTTATGGAGGGTGAATCGGCAGGATTTGGCAACAGAGTCAATGTAAGGTTTAAAAGAGAGGTGTGTGTCAAAGATGAAGCCCAAGCTACGGGCTTGGAGAACAGGATGGATGGTGACTCCATCGATGCAGATGGGCAGGTTAGAGGGAGAGGAAGAGGAGGGAGGAAAAATGAGGAGTT
>QEPC01010671.1:1997765-2019215 GCA_003113815.1 Sphenodon punctatus
GTTGCTTTCCCAATGTTTGGAGGCTGTGGCGGATTGGATGCGGCAGAACAGACTGAAGCTCAATCCTGATAAGACGGAGGTGATGGTGGTGGGTAGGGCGAGGGAGGTGCTGACCCCTCTGGTGGGGGTGTGTGTCTGCCCTCCCATAGCCCAGCAGGTTCGGAGTCTGGGGGTGGTTTTGGATCCGGGCCTCCGTCTGGATCGGCAGGTGGGGGCGGTGGCTAAAGCCGCCTTTTGCCAGCTGTATCTGGTGCGGAGACTGCATCCATACATCTCCGGGCCCGACCTGCCCACTCTTATTAACGCCTTCATCACCTCGAGGCTAGACTACTGCAATGTGCTCTACGTGGGGCTTCCCTTGATTCTGGCTCAGAGGCTGCAGCTGGTGCAGAATGCAGCAGCCCGTCTCCTAACAGGTATGAGGCGATGGGAGCATATTACACCTGTGCTCCGCACTCTGCACTGGCTGCCTATAGAGTACCGAGCCAGGTTCAAGGTGCTGGTGTTGGTCTATAAAGCCCTATGCGGTCTGGGCCCCTCATACCTTGGGGACCGCCTCGCCTTCTGTGCCCCAGGGCGGCCCCTGCCGTCTGCTGGGGGCACCTTCCTGGAGGTCCCCCGTGTTAAACGGGGGGCCACAATGGAGAGGGCGTTCTCGGTGGCTGGGCTGCAGCTTTGGAACTCCCTCCCAGGGGAAGCTCACCTGGCCCTGGGTCTGATGGCTTTTCGCCGAGCCTGTAAGGCCTGGCTGTTCGCCCTGGCCTTCAGAGGGGAGGGAGGGGGGAATTTTAGGATGGGGGTGGGGGGGTGTAGTTTTAATTGTTTATATTATTGACATTTGATGTATTTTAGTATTGTTTTATCTGCTGTGATCCACCCCGGGATGCCGTAGGCATGAGGGGGCGACCAATAAATACAAATAAATAAATAAATAAATAAATAATCAAGAAAAGTGCTCCTACATGAAATAAACCAGCTGAATCAAAATAAACACCTCTAAAGCAGATCATCCTTAATTGCCAGAAGCCACACATCCAGCTCCTTTAAGCCACAGATGTATCCAAAAAGGAGGCGTAGGGGACAAAACAGGATAAAAAAAGAAAGTGACAAAAGAGGAGAAAAACAAAAGAAGGGAGGGAAGGAAAAGAAGGGAGACGAAAAAAAAGAAAACAAGATGGAAAAAAACAAATAAAAAAGGAAGGGAGGAAAGTACGGGTGGGAAAAAGGAAAGAAGGAAAAGAAGAAAGGAAACAAACCCCCTACCTCAAGAAAAAACAAACAAACCAGTATTGCATCACAGTGGAATATTGATTCTAAATATCACACCCCTCTAAAAAAACACTTAAGACAAACATGGAAATGGGGATTACCTGCTGGAGAATTGTATATTGCTCAAATCTCAAAACAAACAAACAAATTTTTTTAGGATACATGTGACCTAGTGCAAATATACAAATAAACAATCATTAAAAACCCATTCAAATCCAGAGATTCATTCAAACCAGAAGGAAAACTGTATCATGTTGAAGTATCCAAAATGACTCCTTTTGAAGTAAACGCTGTTCAATATTAACAGTATCAAAAATCTTTTCAATAACCCAGAAATTGATGTCACAATAACCATGTTGCTGCTCTACAAAATGGGACACCAGAGGGGCCGTGAGAATACCCCTCTTCAGGCAGTTTATATGTTCACCTGTACGTACTTTAACACTCCTTGTAGTTTTCCCAACATATAATTTGTCACAAGGAATAGCATAACTAACGTTCTTAGTACTTACTTACTTATTTTATTAAGTGTGGCCATAGGCCATTGCTTTAACAAACAACTACATAATACAAATCCACGAAATACAAAAATAAGCCCTATGCCATTCTTAGTATGACAATTGGTAAAAAGATTCAACATATAAGATCTAGTAAACAATTTTACATTCTTTGTATATTTACAATAAACACAACAGCCACATTTAAAATGACCTTTAACAACACCACCCAGTCCTATGCTTCTGTATTTCTTCACAGGCCCTAATATCACCAACATTTCTTTTAAATTCCTAGTACATTTATATGCAAACATGGGTGGCTTGTCAAAACGAAACGTGTGACACTATCCTCCAATGCTTCAAAACAATAGATCTGTTCTGGAGGGCTGGAGGCCCATATGTGAGAGAACATGCAGCCCTTTTGATATTAGAATCAATTTATCTCTTTTTCAACAAATCTTCTTGTGTAAAACGTTGCGCCCTACTCAGTGCCATATATCTAAATAAGATTTGGGATACCCCCGGGCACAAAAATGGTCATATAGTCTTCTAGACTCCAAACTAGAATAAGTTCCAGGGAACTTATTTTAGCCCTTAGAAATTGATGGTAAGGGATATTACTCCTCAAATGCAATGGGTGGGAACTAGTAAAATGGAGATACCTGTTGACATCTGTAAACGTGTCAAATGAATCTTCTCCGAAAGTTACAGTAATATCGAAAAAAATGATATTATGATCATTATACTGTAAATCAAACTGAATATTCATGTGACAATTGTTAAGTCACTGATGAATATTTCTCCTCCCCTCTCCCTCTCCTTCCCTTCCTTTGAGGCGCAATCTGTGCACTTCCTACTCCCCCCTCCATCTCCGCGTTGCTGTCATCTACCCACCTCCCCCTGGCTCTCTCTCTTCCTTTCTCTCTGAATTTGAGTCCTGGCTCACTTTCTTCCTCTTCGACGATACCCCCACTCTCATCCTCAGTGACTTCAACATTCACGTTGATGTCCCTTCCCAGTCCTCCATCTCTCGTTTCCTCTCACTAGCCTTCTCCTTCAACCTCCACCTTTGGACCAACTCCCTCATCCACGCTAATGGTCGTTCTCTTGACCTCATCTTCTCTAGGAACTGCTCTGTCCCTGATCTCTTCTTTGATCCTCATCCCATCTCTGACCACTTCCTTGCCTCTTTCAATGTCTCCCACTGTCTCCCCCGCCCCTTCCCCGTCTCCACGTCCCTTCCGTGATCTGCAGGCCATTAACCCCCTGGACTTTGCCTCCTCTCTCTCCCCCCTTCTCCCCTCAGTCTTCTCCTCCTCCTCCCCTGACACTGCCATTTCTGCTTTCAATGCCTCTCTCTCCTCCACCCTTGCCTCCCGCTCTGCCCACTCCCACAACTCCTGTCCTTGGTTCACCCCCAGTATCCACCACCTCCGCTCCTGGACCCATGCTGCAGAACGTCCCTGGCGCAAATCCCACTCTCATGCTGACTTCCTTCACTTCAAATTCTGTCTCTCCTCTCTTACGTCTGCTATCTCCCTCACTAGACAGAATTACTATGCTTCCCACATTGAGTTCTGTTCTTGGGATCCTTGCTACCTGTTCTCCACCTTTGACTCTCTCCTCAAGCCCCTGTCTTCCTCTTCCCTTTCTGCTCAGGATCTTGCTTCCTTCTTCACCTCCAAGATAGACAAGATCCACCTCGACATCGCTTCCCACTACTCTCCTCTTCCTACTCCCTCTCCGCTCCCTCCTCCCCCTCTTTCTTTCCTGTCCTCCTTCCCTCCCACCTCCCTTGAGGAAATCTCCTCCCTGCTCTCCTCCTCCAACCCTTCCAACTTGCCCTCTTGACCCCATCCCCTCCCGCCTCCTGACCTCCGTTGTTTCCACTGTCGCCCCTTCCCTCCTGCACATCATCAACCTCTCCCTCTTTACTGGCTCCTTCCCCTCCACCTTCAAACATGCCACTGTCTCTCCTATCCTCAAAAAGTCCACTCTTGACCCCTCTGACCCTTCTAGCTATCATTCTGTCTCACTCCTTCCTTTTGCTTCCAAGCTTCTTGAATGTGTTGTCTACTCCCACTGCCTTCAATGTGTCTCTTGCCAACTCCACCTCCTCGTCCCTTCCACTCTGGGTTGGTGTTCCCCAAAGCTCTGTCCTTGGTCCTCTCCTCTTCTCTATCTATACCCTGACCCTAGGCTAACTCATTGCCTCCCATGGCTTCCAATATCACCTCTACGCTGATGACACTCAGCTCTATCTCTCTACTCCCTCTCTCTCTCCAAGCTCGCCTCACCAGCTGTCTCTCTGACATCTCTACCTGGATGTCTCAACGTCAACTCAAACTCAACATGGCTAAAACTGAACTCCTTATCTTCCCCCTCCCCATCCTTCCTCTCCCCCTTCCCTGTCGATCCTCATCGATGGGGTTACCATCCTTCCCGTCCCCCAAGCCCATAGTTTAGGCTTCATCTTTGACTCACCCCTTTCTTTTAAACCCTACATCGACTCTGTTGCCAAATCCTGTTGCTTCTCCCACCATAACATTGCTAAGATTCGCCCTTTTCTCTCTGTCTCCTCTGCCAAAACCCTTGTTCACGTCCTGGTCATGTCTCGCCTTGATTACTGTAACCTCCTTCTCACTGGCCTCCCTCGCACTTACTTTTCTCCCCTTTTCTCTGTCCAAAACTCTGCTGCCAGGGTCATCCATCTCGCCCGTCGCTTCAACCACATGCAGCCCCTCCTCTCCTCCTTTCACTGGCTCCCCCTTCCTGAACGAATCCTGCACAAGCTCCTAGTCTTCACCTATAAAGCTCTTCACAACCTTGCTCCCCCCCTACCTCTCTGTGCTAATTTCCCTCCGTTCTCCAGTCCGTGAACTCCGCTCCTCCTCTGTCCCCTCTCTTGCCCTCCCATGCCTCCCCTGGTCCCCTAACCGCCTTCATCACTTCTCCCTAGCTGCCCCCCACACCTGGAACTCCCTCCCTGCCCACATCCACCTCACCTTCTCCCTTTGTACCTTCAAATCCCTCCTCAAGACCCACCTCTTCCGCTCTGCCCTCCCCAACTCCTTGCTCCCCTCACCTAACTCCTGCTGATACCCTCCATCCAGTATAACCTGTTTCCTGAGGTCTGTGTACTCATATCCTCACCGCATGGACCAGCCAGCCATCATTCTTGATGTAACCAAGCCAACCGTGTGCACCTGGGACCTTGCATCTTTGTGAATATTACACTCCTTGTCTCTCCCTCTGTTCCCCTTCTTTGGTCACCCCCCCCCAACTCCTGTCTCTGAGACTGTAAGCCCTAGGGGCAGGGACTGTGTCTATTCAATTACTTTGTAAAGTGCCAGGTACATTGCTGGAGCTTTTTAAATGCTTCCTAATAATAATAATAATGAAAAGAATTCAAATCATCCTCTGTTCCCAACCAAATAATTAAAATGTCATCAATAAGCCTCCTCCAAATAAAAATAAAATCAACAAAATAATTATTGTCACAATCAAATATGAGGGTGTGCTCATATGCATCCATAAAAAGATTGTCCACCTCTGGAGCCATAGAGCCCAAATTGGAACCCAAAACCCATGACAATATCTTATTTCTGAAGATAAAAAGTACGATCAAAACAAAAATAATTTCTTGTCATCGTTACTAATTCCAATAACCAAACCAAATAGCCTGATGGTGGTCCTTGCATTCTATGGAGATCCAAAGCAGTTCTCACTATAGCTAAGGCTTCATCTTGAGGAATATTTGAATAAAGTGAAATAACATCTAAAGTAACAATTTTTTGTGTGTGACTTAAGTACATCATAATTAGGGCTAAGATTTAGTCATGGTAGTGACAGGGGTCACGTTTTTAGTGATCCCCCCCACCCCCACTGTAATTTTTACAGATTTTCCGTGACTTCCATGACTTTTGTCTAAAAAACACCGGAGCCGCCTCCAACTCACCCCAGAGAAGAGAAGTGCCACTGAGAAGAGTGGTGCGGAGACTGCCGCACTGATGGCTCTGGGGTTCTCCAAACTCCTCCGCTTCAGAGCACAACGTTGTTAGAGGCTGAGGACGGAGCTTGAGAAGAGCTGCTCAGAACAGCAGCGTGGCTTCTGCACTCAGAACCAGCTTCCGTGCTCACGTGTTGCTCCAGACCCCTCCCCTTCTGAGCGCGGTGTGGCTAGAGGCAGAGGGCGGGGTCAGAGCTAGAAAAGGCGTCGTGGAGGAGACAGCAGCATTTCCTCTGCCTTTCCTCTTGCCTTGCTCTACCTTCTCTCCTTCCTGGGGGTTTCATTCTAAGAGAGATAAAGGAGATGGCGGGTTTCCTTTCCCCCTGCCTGGGGCTTTCTTTCACAGAGAGATAAGGGAAAGGGGCGGGGGTTCCCTTTCCTCCTGCCCTGGGGCTTTCATTCTAAGTGAGATAAGGGAAAGGGGGGGGGGGATTCCCTTTCCTCCTGCCCTGGGCTTACAATCTAATAATATGTTAAGAAACATTGAATAAAAGTGAAATTGAACTTTTTTTTTACCCATGACTTTTCTGTGACTTTTTAAAATCTTTTCTACAGTCACCTAGTCATGACTTTTTAGAAAAAATACATGACAGAATCTTAGCCCTAATCATAATCTGTCTCTTTCAAAATGTTTTTTTAAAAATGAGAAGAATCCCTTATGTAGGATAAAGTGGATGGTATTACAGGTTTTTTTAAAAAACGTCAACATACTTTGCTATATGCTCCAAAATAGAATTGGAACTCAAAACAATCGGCCTACCTGGGGGTGGTCATACATTTTTATGGACTTTTGGAAGAATGTAAAAAACAGGGGTCCTAGGAAATCTATTAAACAGATATTCAAATTCCTTCTCAGATAAGTAACGATTGACTAAACCTTCTTGCAACAACTGTTTAATAACCAGTTGAATCTCCTTCAAAGGATCACTTTCAAGAGGTTGATATCTATCACTATCTTGTAATAACCTCATAACTTCAGCACAATAATCTTCAATATTCATAATGACAATAGTACTGCCTTTGTCAGCAGGTTTAATAACAATAGTCCCATCATTAGTCAAATTCATAATCAAGTCACAATCACTTCTTGTTAAATTATAATGGATCAGAGTCCTCTTAGACAATAGCTTATTTGTGCCCTCTAGAACCAATCACTCAAAAGTGGTAATGGCGGGATCAGTATTGCCCGCAGCAGTAAATGTCGATTTTGGTTGAAATGGAGTGTTTGATAATCTGTCATCTTCATTATATTCCCCCCCCACACACACACACACACATTTTTTTTAAGGTGTATCAGCCTAAAAAATTGAAACAAATCCATTCTAATATCAAAAGACTTATTACATTGGGTGGGAACAAAAGTTAATCCTAAATTCAGTAAATTTTCTCTCCCTCCTCAATGACACTCTAGTGGATAAACTGACTACTCTATGTCTTGCGCCCCTTCTCATACCTCCTTCCCCTGAATTGGTATTGAAAGACATTGTCTTTTACCAAACTCTGTGTGACCTTCCTATCACCAAAATCTTTTCAAAAAGATTGCTTACTATGTAATGATGAATCATCAGAAAGATTATCAGCAGAGGTACTCTCTACTTTGATCGCTCTCCAAACTGAAACTCACTTTTTTCTTTGCAAAGGACGTCCTATTCAACCACTTAGTTAACCAAGGTTAAACCCTGTTATTCCCATAATCTTGCTTATCCTGTCTAAATGTCTTAACCTTCATATCTTTAATTGTGTCATATTGTCAAGCTATGATCTTAAATCCATTTTCATCTTATCCCAAGGGTTTAATAGACACACTGCCCAATTTAGGATCTAATTGTACCTTAATTTCACTTATTTCTTGCTCCAATTTCACAGACTCCTCCTTAATGGTATCAACTAACAATAATATCAAATCTATTGAACATTTATTAAGGACAGCAATTCATTTACTCCCAAAGGAGTAATTAGAAATAAACATTCCAGGGGCTTTATTAATTCAAAAACCCCTTGGAATAAATTTAGAACGCCCCCTTGGAATAAATAAATTTATTATTACCTAAATGTGATTTGCTGTTTGTGATATCTTCAGTGGTGTTGATTTCCCTTTTCTATCTTTAGAATTATCATTAATTAATCCCTGAGGAAGACCTATATAGGTCAAAACATGTTGGATCAAGAATTTTAAGGAAGAAATTCCTACAGAAGAAATTTTGGATTGAACTTATCATTGTATTTTTGAACGTGGTTGGAATATATGGACTTTATTATTCACATTTGGATATATGTTGATGGATTTGCAGCATTGTCATGTATTTATTCTCTTTGCTGTTATTTTCATATTTATGGTATTGTAATACAAATGATTGTTTATCTGATCTATGGCACCTTGTTTTCTATGTGATGTTTTGTGATTTTGGGGGGCTATATATACAAGGGTACTTGTAACTTTCCCCTCTGTTGTTCTATATTCTGGGTTATGCATCCAGACTGACGAGAGAGGCTAGCTAATATTGGCTACTGCTAGCCAATATTGGGGATCCCCCCCAAAAGACTGTGTTCCCTGCCATATGATTATAGGAGGGAGTCATTTGAGTTTGGACCAACAAATGGCATAACTCTTGTGGGAATGACCCCGGGCTACATATTCAGATAACAGACTAACTCACAGGTAACGTTCCTTGGGTAGCATATAAACACGAAATATATCCACTTCACTTCTTGAAATTCATGGCTGGAATTGGGCATTTGGGACTAACATTACAATCCTTTTTTTCTTTATAAGACCTGATAATTTTCTGACCCTCCAAATTCTCTGTAGCTGTTCAATCTCGTATAGCACTGCACACCTGTGAGGCTATGTCAGGGTAGGGCTTCCTCTTTTTGCTGCCTTCTAAAGCATTTGTAAGTACAACAGGTGGGCTTGGGATGGTGCTTTGGATGTACTGGGGATTGGTCTAGGATGGCCAACAGCAGGGCTGACCTTGGACTTGGCAGGGCTGGGAGGGAGGTCAAGTGGTGAGCAGTGGACGCTGCAGAAAGCACCTGCCCCGGGGCCTCAAGAGCATTGCCACTACTGCTCCTGGGAAGTGTGGGGCCAAGGGCACAGGCTCTTAATGTCCCCATGCAAGGCTGGATCTGACCAGTGGAATAATCCAAAAGTGAGGGGGGACAGTCCCTCCTCTTTGATCTCCAAAAGCTGCTGTTGCCGCTGATGATAATGATAATCATTTTATTTATATAGTGTCCCCACCACCACCACCAAATGGCAATTCGGGTGCGTTACAAAGTACGATAAAAGGTCAAAATAAACTAAAATTCATTTTAAAAGGGAAGGGAAAGGGAAAAGAAAAGATGCATAAATCCCCTGACCCCTCCAATTACTGCCCCATCTCTCTCCTCCCTTTTGCCTCCAAGCTCTTGGAGCATGTTGTCTACACCTGCTGTCTTGACTTTCTCTCCACCAACTCTTCCCTTGACCCTCTCCAATCTGACTTCTGTCCTCTCCATTTGACTTAGACCGCTCTAGCTAAATCACTAATGATCTTATCTTAGCTAAATCCAGTGACCTCTACTCCAGTCTTCTCCTGCTTGATATCTTCTGCCTTTGACGCTGTTGACCATACACTCCTCCTCGACTTGTTTCACTCCCTTGGTTTCCGGGACTCGGTCCTTGACTGGTTCTCTTCCTACCTCTCTAATTGCTCCTTTGGTGTATTTCTTCCTGGTACCTCCTCCACATCACCTCCCCTCTTAGCTGGGGTTCCCCAAGGCTCTGTCCTCGACCTACTTCTCTTCTTTCTCTACACTCTCTCCTTGGGTAAACTCATTGAATCACATGGCTTCTGATATTACCTTTATGCTGATGACACTCAACTCTCTCTCTCTCTCTCTCTCTTCCGTATCACAAACTGTCTTTCTGACATCTCTGCCTGGATGCCTCACCGCCAACTCAAACTTAATATGGCCAAAACTGAACTTCTCATCTTCCCTCGAAGCCTTCTTCCCCTCTTCCTCCTCCTCCTCCTCCCTCTTCCTTCTCATTTTCCATTGATGGGGTCACCATTCAACCTGTCCCTCAGGCACATAGCATGGGGTTCATCTTTGAGTCATCCCTAATCTTTAAACCACAAATCAAATTTGTTGCTAAATCCTGTTGTCCTTCCCTATGCAACATTGCTAAGAGCCGTCTTTTCCTCACTGTTTCCACTGCTAAAACATGCTCTGGTTATCTCTCACCTTGACTATTGCAACCTCCTTTTTACTGGCATTCCCCGCTCTCACCTTGCCCCCGTCTCATCTATTCAAAACTCTGCCATCAAGATCATCCACTTCGCCTGCCGCTTTGAATGTGTGCAGCCTCTCCTGTCCTCTCTTCAGTGGCTTCCTCTACCTGAACGCATTCACCACAAGCATCTTGTCTTTACCTACAAGGCTATTCATGGCCTTGCCCCCTCCTATCTCTCTACACTCGTTTCCCACTATGCTCCCGTCCAAAAGCTCTGCTCCTCCTCTTCCACCATCACCACCCTTGCCTGCTCACAACTCCCCTGCTCCTCTAAGCATATTCACCCGTTCTCCCTTGCTGCCCTCCATGCCTGGAACTCCCTCCCCTGAACACATTCACTCTTCTCCCTCCCTTCAAATCCCTCCTGAAAACCTACCTTTTTCTTCAGGACTTCCCTAGTTTCTTATCCCCTTAATCCCCTTCCTGATTTTCCCAACGTCACCTTCCTCTGTGTAACTAAGCTAAGCACGTGTACCTCCAACCTCACGCCTTTGCAAATGTATCCTCAACTCTCCCTTTGTTGCCCTCGCCCCTCATCTCCCCTCCCTTGTCTCTCTTAGATTGTAAGCCCCCCGGGGCAGGGACCCTCTCTACTATCATCAGTTGTAAAGCACCTGACACACTGCTGGCACTATATAAATAAATAAATAATAGAGGGGAAACAGTGTAATGGGGAAATGCCATTGTCTCCACCCACTCATCCACTTTTCAGGAGATGCCAAGGCTAGCTGTAAGCAGAATGGCACAGGGGAGGTCCCTTCTCACCCCCATGGTGGCAGCTATGCTCTGCTCCCCCAAACTTAGGGTCTGATTGCAACAACAGGTACCCTCTAAATAACAAAGAAAGGAGTCCTTGCCTCAGGCAATGGCCCCATGAGAAAGAGGCAGGGCAAAGAGCCTTTCCTATCTACCCCTCGCAGAGCATCATGATGGCACAATGCTCAAGAAGGAATGTGACAACATCAGAAAGGGACATGTTAGTTAAGGTTGCCAGATATGCAAATTTCCCCAGGACACTTATGAAAAACATGGCCTGTGTTGGTGCTAAGTCCCCTCATGGAGTCTCATGGTTCTCTGAAGGGGTGGGGACAGGCAAAGTCCAGGGGACGGGGGGAGGAGGGGAGGGGAAGTGGCCGCTTCCCCTCACCCCCCCAGTGCCCAGGCTTCAGGGAACTTACAGTCAAGCAGCTTGATCCTCCACCTGCAGCCCTAACCCCTGAAGCTGGCATGAGGCCCATTATTCACTTCAATGCAACCTCTGACAATGCTAGTCCCCTTTGTCGCAAAATGGCGGCGACGGGGGATTTGTTGTGCCCCTTCCAGCAGCAGAGAGTGTGCTGCTGCAGGTGGACACCTGTTAGAAGGCTTCCCACGCTGAGAGTAATGGGGTTGCTTGGCAACACTCCCAGATGGCGCGAAAGAGGCTGCTCATGTGGTCTGGAGGTCCGCCCCTTTTAGGAGGGGCTGACCTCCTGTGTGCTGCGTGAGCCCAGCACTTCATGGTTGGTGGCCGAACAGTCAGCCCCACCCACCTCCCCTCTAGCACTGTGGGTTGTTTCCGGTTGCCATCAGGGAACCAAGGAGGAATTTTGGCGAGTAGCCTGATTAAAGGATCGCTTGTTTTGCCTCCTTTACAGTGTGGAGTAGGTTAAATAGGACACGCATTTGGAATAAAATTTGGATAGATGGGGAATTATCGAATTGGATTACAATTAATCAGAATGAAGTTTTATAATTCGGATTTGGCTTGATAAATAGGACAATTTGATCTGGAGATACTGATATTTGGTACAAAGTGGTAATAATTTGGAACAATTTGAATTCTTGTCAGAGTTCTTGAGTGGTGATCAAGGTTAATTGTCGCGCTCTGCAGGGGTCCAGTATGCGATAGTACGATAACTAGGTAAGGCTATAGGAAATTTAGAGTAATCTCCTTAAGAGATGGGGAAGTGATACCCAGGCAATGCAGGGCACAGCATGCACTGGGGTCATGTCCCTGGGAGGGGCGTCTTAACAGGGTGGGCAAGGACATGCACTGTCCTCAACCTTGTGGGCACGTCGAAAACTCCTTACTCCTGCCCAGAGCAGGTTTACCCCCTTCGGCCATGGCTAGTGACCAGTTGAAGGGGAGAAGTTTTGAAGTTAATTGGCACTGCCACTGGATGGCACATCCAGGACAGTGCCTGAGTTAAAATAGTTGATACTGGACCCAGATTGCTTAATGCAATTTACCCACCAGCCTGATAACTGTTTTAATAAACAGTGCGGCCTGTTTTAAATCCAGATACTGTCTCTGCATTTCATTGGGGGTGGGGGGTTGCACCGACAAAGGCCTACATCCAGCAGGAAGTAGGTGGAGGATCCCACAGTATAAGGCTGCAAGAGAGGTGAGCTTGGAAAAAGAACTTTATAACTTTAACTATCTCTGAGATCAATCAAAAGAGGCAAGTATTTCAACATCAGATGTTGCTTGGGAATCTAGTGACATTTCCTTTCTTCCCATCCATTTTCCAGACATCTCTGAATCCCAGTGCTGTGTGGGAAATGTTACTAGCACTTCATCAAGTCCTCCGGCTCATTCACACAATCCTTTACATGGTGTGGCAGAGAACAAGGGGCTAGCGTGGAGCGCAGGAAGTGAGAAGGATTTCACACAACACTCAGAATGTGGGTTTGGGCCACTACCCGGCTCGAAAGGATTACTGTGTGAATTGGGCCTTTCTAACCCAGAGATGAGCTCAGTGGCAGCCCGAGGAAGTTTTTAGCTCCACGGCCGGCAGGCTTATCTCAGCAAGCCCTTTGTTCATTAACAGCCACTTTAAGGGTAGTTTACAGTGGTTAGATGCCCCTTGCCACACAGTGAGCCTTTGATTTAATACCAGAGTCACCCAAGGTGCATGTAATGGATCCAAACGTCATTGAGCTACAGTTCCTTGAACAATGGGGAGCCAATTAAGCCATGCAGTCGCTGCTCTGAGCTGCCAGCTGTCTAACCAGATGGTTTGGGCAAGTTAAGCAACCCATATTGTGTTGAAGTGGGGATAGGAGCAGGCCCAGTGCGTGGCAGGAAACCTTCCGATGCCAGTTTTAAATTGCTAGAGAATGCAGTAATGAAGGGCTCGCTTGGTATCTTAGCAATAGGGGACAGAGAATTAGAGGGGGAAGATGTAAACAACCTGGAGACAAACAAGAAGCATCTGGTGCCACAATGCTCCGCTGTGCTGGAGAGACACAAGTTTCAGGGGAGTGGGGGTTCAGAGGTAAACTAATTTCTATGAACTGGAGCAGATGCCATAGGCTTGAAAGCACAGGGAAAGGAGCTTCATTCCATTTATTTCAGTTAAGCTCTGCCTGATATTAGGAAGGCTAGGAAGGAAAGTGTTGATACAGGTAGATGAAGCATAAAACAAGTGCCATGGCAGAGAAACATTCATCCTTTTGAAGCTCAGCTCCATTGCCTTCATTGGTGAATTTCCCAAAGCCATCCTTCCACCAGGCAATTTATGGTCTTCATCAAGGCTTCTAGGTAAGGGAGATGCCAAAGACAGCACAGGTCTCCTCACTTCTTTAGGAGCAGTTGTGGGTCTAGTTAGACTTCTGGGCACAATTTGGAGCTGCTGCTCTTAAATGTTTTTTAGATAATATCCACCATTCCTTTTGTCGGTAATTGATACCCCCACTAATATTTGGGCTGTGTTCTCACCTGTGGTGGTGGTGGCAGCAGCGGGAGGGACGAGGGAAGACGCGGCAGCACGGAGGAGCCGGCCGATGGGAAAAGAGCCGGTGCGAAGGGGGATCTGCCGTGGCTTCTCTTATGCATGTCAGGGCGCAAAATCCTGCCCTGATATGCGCGAGAGAAGCCACGGCAGATCCACGTTTGCACCGGCTCTTTTTCCGTCGACCGGCTCCTCCGCACTGCTGCGTCTTCCCTCGCCCCTCCCGCTGCCGCGACTGCCGCCGCAGGTGAGAACACAACCTTAGATTGATTTTTAGACTAAGGGGCCTAGTATGTTGTATTTGAGCCATCTAGTCTGGATTTTTCTGTCACAGGGGCCAAGTTTGTCTGTATTTGTGCTCTGTGAAAGAGCAAGGACATTTAATCTCTGTCACTTCACTTAGACTCCCTGTTCCTTGAAGAGCATGGATTGGCCAGCCTGGATTTTCCGACCCAGTGTGAGGTATAGGGTTATGGGGAGGGGAAGGGACAGAACAGGGAACACACCACACACCTGTACTCGAAACAGACAACCAGGTCTTGCTCATAAAAAACCCCTCAGGATCTTGATTGGCTTCTGGAGTTAAAAACCCTCAGCCTAGATCATCACGGGGTGGCGAAGAGGAGCGCAGGGCCTTACGGTTGTCACGTATATACATGCACACTGGGGTACAGGAGGGGACCAGGGAAGTGCAGGATGTTGAAAGGGCTAGTGTGTGAAGACTCTCGGAGGTCTGGGAGCTGGACAGGACAAGCACACAGGGAGGGGAACTCGGTAATGTGAGAAGGGAGAGGAAAGAAAAGGATCCCTTCAGCCACACTATACGTAAAGCCACAAGCACTCACCACAGCCACTCGCACCACAGTCACTTGCACCAAGGTCAAGGATATCACAGCAGTCAGACTGGAAGCAACAAGAAAGGGGGCCAGTCTCTCAGGCACTAAGGCTCTGATCACCGGCAAGGCTAGTGTGCCCAGGAGCTGCTTTTATCCCGTCTGTCTCAATGCACGCAAGTGCTCTGAGCGCCACGGTAGCGAGGCTGGGAATGTGGCTTCTGCCTGGGGTGGTAACACGTCTGTAGCTCCACCCCCTGTCTCTATACATAGCTGTGGGGGGGTCCTGTTCCCCCAGGAACAGTTCCCCCCCCTCCCCCCCCCCCGTCTGTCGGGCGTGATAGCGCCGGCGGCTGTGCCGGCGGCGCTGATACCGGAAGCGGCATGGCCTCAGCTGGCCGGGCCCCATCTCCGGCCGGAACATTCCTCCGGGGCCGGTGAGCCCCATGCATCTGCCCACTGCCCCAAGTCCTCCACCTGCGACCCCTATGCAGGGTTCTGACACCCAGGGACCAAGTCTGTCTGCACTTGTGCTCCGTAGAAGAGCAAGGACATTTATCTGGGACGTAATTTCATCCGAGTCCATACTTATTTTATGCTTGTATTTCATTGGGAGGGTAACTTCTGGATTTGAAAATTATTTATTCTGTGCTTCTTGACTTGTGTTATCTGGATTATGGTGAAAGCTGATCCTTAATTAATAAACTAATAATTGAACTGATACCCCAACCTGCTTATTCATGGTCTGTGTACCCAACCCAATTGCCCACTTGTGAATATAGCCCCCACAGCGGAGTTACAATTTCATTATGGGACTTCCCCTGCTTTAGGGCCAGTTAAACTGACCGTGGTATGTCTGAGGGGCCACCTGCTAAAAGTGGATCAGGATTTCCTTAAAGCTCTCCTACAAACAAACATTCTCCAGAGTCTCCTTCCATCCACCTGTAAAGCTTCTAGGCCTTTCTTGAATAGCTAAGGTGCCAAGTGCCACACTCCGTCTTCAAAGGGTATGGGGTTAAGCCAACACAACCTCTGAAATGCTATAAGGAAGGACAGTGTCTATGCCCTTACCCTCTGTAAAAATGGGAAACATTTTAAAATCTTGCTCCACTGTGGGACTGAGGTTGTGGTTTTCCCCTGGGCGTCTCTCACTTGGATTTGGTTCTCTGAGGGTTGCTAGTTGGATCTCGTGCTGTCATTGCTTCTTCTGTGCTGCGTCTTTTCCTCTCATGATGGTGCCACTCCCTCTGCACTGCCAGATGTTTTTTCCCTATCTGCAGCTTTATGATCTCCAGCAGGTATGCTGCCTCTGCCAGGGTAGCTCATCCAGCTCTTGGCCACACTGGGCTGCCTAGAACACTCACACTGTCGGCCTTCTCATCCTCCTCCTCATCTGATGCAGGCATGGGGGGAGCTGCATGCATAGGCTCCTCTGGGGCTCCTTTCTCTTGGTAGAATTAGCTGCCCATCCACCTGCCTTCCTGTGTCTATAGAGTGGTTGGAGGCAGCAATGTCAACCCCCGTAGCAGTGTGATCAGCTTTTATTTTTTCATAGCTGAGACCTTCCTTCTCTTTGCATCACTGCACCAGGTGTGACTTTTTCAAGGTGGCAAGATTGGTGCTGCTGATCCCTGCCATGATCACACTTTAAACCTTCTCTTTAGCCTGACTGTGTTTCTATACATTAGCACTGACCTCTCTATCACTGCTTTATTGCTCCAAACTCCCTTCTGTACTGCATGCTACCCCACCACTGTCACCAGTATGTCACAGACCCTGCTGATCCTCCCACTTTCCAAGACCTCCGTTTTGGGTTCAGGGGACTTTTTAATTGCCAAAGGCCACCTGGAGATGGCTACCAATGCACAGTTCCTGGGGTGAAGCATCAGGGCAGTCTAAGACCAGTGTCCCCAATGCCTTGTACCTATAAGGAACCCTGCTGCCTTAGGCTAACAACAGACCCTTTGCTCACTCTCTTGCCATAACTTGCTGACTTACCTGCAGGACCACCTCACTCCCCAGGTCCTGGAGTGGCCCCTGCAGTCAGCCGGGGGCACTTTCGTGGAGGTCCCCCGGGTATCCTGGGGGGTGACCCTGGAGAGGACGTTCTCGGTGACCACAACTAGGCTGTGGAACGCTCCCTTCCAGCAGAGGCCCAGTTGCCTCCGAACCTCCCTTCCTGTTGACAAAAATGCAAGACCTGGCTGTTCCACCAGGCATTTTGTGAGGGAGATGGATGGGGATGGGTTAGGGTGGTAGGGGTTGATTATTCCCCATAGTTTTAATTGCACCATGTGCACTGTTTGATTTATATTTTATCTATTTATTATTGTATTTTGTATTTTTGTTTTACTGATTGTTAGCCGCCTCGAGCTGCTGTGAGCGGAAGAGGTGGGGTATAAATATTTGATAAATATATAAAATAAATAAATAACCCCTCTCCCTTGCTGTGCAGGCTTCTGGGTGTGTCGCTCATGTACTCGGATGGCTGCAAGAGGAGAGAGCGATCAGTTGTGAAGTGGCTGCAAGAGGAGAGAATGGGGTGGGGGTGGTGCAGGAAGGGCCATCCCCTCTTGCAGCCGCCCAAGCACGTGAGCACTGCTTCTGATGGAAAGGGGGATTATGACCAGTGAAGTAGTTTTCTTTGACTGTGAACCCACTTTCCATCAGAGCCAGGGCTGGGGAGAGGGAAAGCGCTGAGTGGTGCCACCAGTGGCGGCTACTGCCAGGACATGAAATGCAGACAGGGGGCAGCCCATTCATTCGCTCTACACTCACACTAAAAAATGTGAGTGGGGGCTGCATGGACCGAACACGGACTGCAGTGGGCTATTGTCTCATTTCAAAACACCTATAATGTGGAGTCAAAATTTTTAAAAGTTGCTCAGAGCACCTTTCAAAACCGCACTCCAACAGTTCGGGTTAGGCTGAAATGTGCGCACTCGGTGCATTCACACCAACCCGGAAGTGCATGGTTCTTTAAATCGCACGATGCCGCCGCTGCTGCTGTGCGATTTAAAAGCACGTCTGAATGAGCCCCTAGAACTTGCTCCAAATCTCCATTAGGCCTGCTTATAGGAGCAGTGTGCTCGTTGTATGCTTTTGTGTATGATACACACTCTTTTGTTCCCTTAAGGTGAGATGGGATGAACTGGCTCACAACGACAGAATAGCAGGCAAAGGTGTCCACATCATCACCTAGCCAGACTGACTGACTCCTGGGATTCACCCAGGTGCATCACATGAAATGACATGGGCTTCCGTCACCAGTGGTCATTAAATAACTACAAATACTTGAATTTGATTTGCATATTGGGAGTGGCCCTATTAATCTGATACACAGCTAGGATGCCCTAACTCTTCCTTTCTATTCCTCACCACTTTAGGCTCCTTTGAAGCTGATCACTACACTTCTTTAGTTAATCAAACATGGGGTGATTTCAGACGTTACATGAACACGGTGAACCACGGTGAATACCCACCTGTGGTCACCGTGTCCCGTACGTCTGTTCATGGCACGCCAGATGTTGGCCACGGTCAATCCCCACATGGGGTTCATTTGAACCACGCTTCCCGGGCTAGCCGGGGGAAGGTCCCGGGAAGCGTGGTCAAACGGACCCCGGGCCGTGACCAAGGAAAAGTCACGTCTGGCCACGCGCCACGGCCCAGGATCCCCGGCGGGATCCCGGGCCGTGGCACGTTCAGCCGGACGCGGCGGCCGCATTGGCCCCGCCGCCCGCCCGTCTCCTCGGAGGGCAGGCGGCGGGGTGCGTGGAGGGGGCGAGGCCGTGCGGCCGCACGTTGCGTCGTGCGGCCCCGGCCCCTCCCACTTTCCCCGCCGGGATCCCCCCGGCATGTCTGTTGTGCCGTTACGGGGTGACCCCGGTGGGGAACGAAGCCGGTGGTCCCGGTACGGGGCCAATGGCCAGCGTAACGTCTGAAAATACCCACGGTTTGGGGATGATTACAGTCAGAGACTCTGCGTCCACTGTCCACTGTGTTTTTCCCATTGGCAGCAATGGGGAAAATGCAGTGAGTGAACACAGGACCCTGATCACAGGATTACTACTGTGATGTCCATTACTCCCCATGACTGTCACATACTCCCAGCTTTAACTCCATTTTAATGTCTGGGACAGTGTGTTACATCCCTCTCTTTAATAACATAACCCAGGGCAGAATCAAATAATTCTTTGAGGGAAATCTAACACATCATTTTCCTTTCTCTCTCAAGAGCCAAGTTGTTTTTGCTGGCATCAATCAAAGGGAAAATAATTTGTTGACAGCTGTCTACGATATTTCCCCTTCCTGCTCCCCCTGAGCCTATGTCTGTAGCTGGTTTCATGTTTTCAAACTAATAATAAAAGAAATGGAGAAAATCTCCAATAAGCCAATCCCATGGAGATGCACGGGAGCAGTTCAAGGAAGCAGGGTTTTGGTGCAGTCATGCCTTTGTCCTAATACTTCAAATAGAGACTACCTGTTTCATCTCTGATTTTGCTCATCTGTTTGGGGAATGGAAGTTCTCTCTGGTGGGATTTTAAAACTGAATCCCCTTTCCTTTGAGGTTCACACATTTCCTCTTGTCGGTGTGTGCATGTCTGGTGGAATAAAAGTAAACTTAAAGGCTTAAATGAAGGCAGGAGGGCGCTGCTGCCGACAACAGGGAGCACGTCACTTCCGGCAGCGCGGGAAGCATGTAAACACTCCCCGTGCGACTTTTCTTTCAACGCGGGACTCAGGAGGCGCTTTTTAGCGCCTCGTTTAAAAGCGGCCTAACACTGATAAAATGGATGTTACATTTTATTATACATGTTGCAGGGCTGCAGGTGTGCTCTATGGGTGCCCTGCAATGTGTATAATAAAGTGTAACACCCATTTTATCAGTGTTAGAGTGTCTGTGTGAAAAGGGCCAGAGCCGCCTCTGTTGTTCCAGGTGGCTCCATGGGTGGGTGATGGGTGGAGATGGGTGTGCGTCAGAATTGCGTACGCATCTCCACCCACCGCCCGTGGCGTTTGCATGGACGAACACCCATCCCTCCACCCGCCGTCGCACTGTTTCCACGGACGCCCCCACACATCTAACACCCTCCTGCACACCCAGTGTGTGTGTGTGTGTGTGTGTGTGTGTGTTCCATGTGAAAACAGGTGTCCATTGTTATCAGGAGTGCAGGGAGAGGAGAGATTAGAGAACGAGATAGAGAGGGGAATACAAAGAAAAAGGGAAAATACAACAAAGGGTAGCTATTAATAGTAAAAGACTGAAAGTTACCTGTAACTGAGACAGTAACAGGATATATAAATTACTGAATGGCAGAGAAACCTATGCACAAAATAGAGTGAATAGTACTTTCTGGGGGAGGGGAGTAGCAATTCAAAAAGGGGAAATACAACAAAGTAACTATTAAGTCAGTTACTCTAACTGCGGACAGTGATATGATTTACACATTTCTGTAGTGGCTTGTGAAGCCTATGTCGGTGTTACATAGGTTACCTTTTAAAACCAGGACAGAGAGGTCCTCAATAGAGTGGTCACTTTGGGAGAAATTAACGCCAACAGTAGAATCGGGTCCATTATTTTTTTTCTGTGACAGTTCATGCGTTTGTGCAAAGGTTGGTGGGTTTTACAACATAGTTCCCGTGGGTGCATTTGATGCACTGGATGAGGTATACCAGTGTGGCGGAGCTGAGCTACATTAGGGCTATGGGCCCTTTAAGAGTTAGAGTGGGTGGAAGCCATGCCCACTCCTGGCTGCATATAAGTAGCAAGGAGACTGGGAGGCTAACCAGAGCATGAACAAGTCCAGAGAAGGCTGAGGAAGCTGGGTACTGGAAGTACTAGCGTGGGAAGCTTGTGAGACTGACTACTAGGCTAGACCCAGGGTTGAGAGCACCTGGACTAAGGTGGGGTTGTTTCTGTTTACATGGACTTCGGGAGAAAGACTATGATAAATGTGTGGAGACCAGCTGTTAAATGGGGGTTAGCTGTGGTTGAGTTGAGGAGCAGCATGCACCTCAAGTTTGTGTTACAGGGGTGAGCTACATTCCCCATAACCCTGAGTGACTCTTGGGGCTCCCCTGTGACAACCAGATTTCTAGATTTGCAGTTGTAGGTTCCTTGTATTATGAAAAGATTTCATGTCCGTGGGATGTCTGGATGTTATTCACAGTTGAGATGTGAAGACATGTTTTCCATCTCTTGTTCTCACATGGCCTTGTTCCTGTGGGGATGGGGATGTCCTTGGTGGTGGTGGTCTTATGTTCTTATTAGCCAGACAGGATCAGGGAACATGACGGGAGCTGGGGGGAAACAACAGGGAATGGATCCCCCATTGTGACCTGTTGGGTGCTTCTCCCAACCCACCGTGATTGGCCGCTGTCGGAGACAGGATGCTGGGCTAGATGGACCGTTGGTCTGACCCAGTATGGCACTTCTTATGTTCTTATGGGGAGCTTTCTAGGGATAATGAGCTGCGAGAGATTGGGAGGTTGTTTGAAAGCCAGAAGGAGCAGTCCAGGAAAGATCTCTTATTATCAATAGCTACTACATTGTTGTATTGCCACTTTTGTATGGCCACGTTGTTCTCCTCTTTCTTTCCCCTCCCTCTGAGTTCAGTGGGCACATCACCCATTACTGAATATTAGAGGTGGGACCCCGGGGCAATTACCGGATACTGGATTTACCGGTTTTCCGGTTCTCAAAGAACCGGATTCTCGGATTAAATTCGGTATCCGGTACTGGTTTTATTCCATTGATTTCAATGGGGCACTGTGTCCCCATTGAAATCAATGGAATACAATTCCTCCCCCCTCCCCCTCCCAGGCTGCACGGGTGGAAGGGGGGACACCC
>QEPC01010671.1:2019859-2048215 GCA_003113815.1 Sphenodon punctatus
TTTGGTGGGACTTTTTACATTGCAGCCATTCATTTAAATGGCTGCAATGTAAAAAAATCCGGTACCGGGAATCCGGTAACGGGACCGGATTTCGGGTAATGCCGGTATGCCCAGTACCGGCATTATCGGATACCGAATTTACCGGCACGCCCACCCCTACTGAATATACCTCTGCTTTGGCTTTGTTGCTTCATTTTGTAACCACACACCTGCCTGACGAAGGACCCTGCGAGGTCCGAAAGCTTGCATGCCTCCACCAACTGTAGTTGGTCTGATAAAAGATATCACTGCACTATTGTCGTCTCTATTGTCTATACACTGCAAACCCTACTTTCTCTGCTTCTCTATACATAGTTTTACATAAAAACACAGGAATTACTACATGCCAAACCTGGGACCACAGTGCAAGAAAAAAATCCAGAGCAGCAGGTTTGGGTTTCGGTCTACACATAATCAATGAAATGTTTAGATCTGGGGGGGGCTATCCTGTCCTGGTCCCCACTGTTTGGCTGGCAGCAGACCAGACCTCCTCTGCATTGGAGCACTGTGGGCGAGAGGGCTGTCCTGGTCTGCCAGCAGCATCCCCAGTCTCTTCCAGGTTAGAAGTACTGCTGGAAGACCAGGAACGCTCTGCTGTTAAGGCTTACAACCCAACCTGACAGGCTTTCCAGCTGAGGGAAGCCCCGCCCACATGGAGTGCTGTGACATCATGGTGCTCTGCAGGAGGTGCTGCTAAGTCAGAAAGGGAGATGGGAGTGTTGTAGCCCTGCCCCTTTTCTGATGTAGCCCTGTCGTTTACGGAACACCATGACATCATAGCACTCTGTGGAAGGCAGAGCCACACCGGGCATCTTCTGGGCCCAGAAGAGCTCAGCTGCTTTGAGCTTTGGCTCAGGTTGGTTTGGGCTCAAATTTCTGACCCAAGCAGGTCTCTGCTTTGTATGAGGCTCCAGCTAGGGTTGAAATGAGAATTAATTTTTTTCTCGTGAGAATTAAGAATCCTTATCGAGATCTTGGTATGATCTGGATAATGGTACAAGATCTTGATGAGATCTCGCCTAAGAAGAGAAAAGCAACTGTGAGTGCACAAAATGGCAGCCACAGCTATTCTGCACATGTGCAGTCCTCTTCCAAAATGGCACTGGTACCATTGTTGCCATTTTGGAAAAGGGCAGTCATGTTGCACATGACCATTTCCTCCCCCCACAAGATGCCAGATTCGCCTGCAGGTTCTCCTACCAACCAATCAGAAATGTCCCCTCAAGATTGATTTCTCATTGTGGTCCTTCTCCAATCGGTTTCTGATTGGTGGCCTCTCCAATCAGAAAGTCCCCTTGACTCAGGTTGGAACTTAGAATTTTAAATGCTGTTATGTCAGACGGTATGTTGCTATGCACACGAGACTCAGGATGATATGTGGTACACACACATGGCTCTTGCAAGCAAACCAAGAAAAAAATCTTGGCCAAGAAAATGTTGAGAATGGGGTTTTTCTTGATTCTCAATTTTCAGTTCTTGCTAAAAACTGGCTGAGAACCGTGATTGTTTTTGAGAATCAAGAGAAAATTGAGACTGAGTTTCATCCTTACCCCTAGCCTCATGCCCCCCAGAATCTGGCATGCTGGAGTGCTCTGCTCAGTGGCTGTCATTGCTTGGGCCTGTCACCAGCTAAGCTTCTCTCTCCCTCGTCTCACTCTGCCTGGCTCTAGCCCTGCCTCCACTCTTGTCCATCGTGCCCTGCCTCCCAGATTTCTGGTTGGTTGCCAGCAGTATAAAAGCATGCTGGTACCAATAAGAAGCCGGGTGGAATAACTCTCCTCTCTCTCTCTCTCTCTGACTGTTTGCTGACTCCTGATTTGCCTCCGCTCTGCCCTGCTCCACTCCCCTCTGCTCTGACTTCCAGCCTCTCACTCCATTCCCTGTGTCCTAGGCCACATTCACACCTGACATGGTGCAGCGGCAGTGAGACCCGCGAGGGAGCCTGATTCAAATTCCGGAAGTAGCTCCTGTGCGGATGGGCTTCTGCTGTGACTTTTCTCGCGCATGTCAGGGTGCAAAATCCTGCCCTGACATGCGCAATAGAAGTTGCAGCAGAACCCCAGTCACCCCGGCTCTACTTTTGCCATCAGACTCCTCCCCGCTGCCACGTCTTTGCTCTGCTGCCACCGCAAGTATGAATGTGGTCCTAGACTCTGCCCTGCCCTGCCCTGCCCTGCTCTGCTCTGCTCTCTCTCTCTGTCCCCCTCTTCTTCCACACTCCTTGGCTCTTGACTCCTGACTTAGTTCCTCTCCTGGTTCCTAGTCCCTTGCTCTCATGATTCCTAGCCTCTCCTGATACCTCTCCCTGTTATCCCTGGAGCTCTGTGCTGCTCTGCCCACCCACTCTGCCTTGTACCCTGACTACTACTTCTCTGCACCAGACCCTGACTCCTAGACTGTAGCTCGGCTCTGCCTTGCCCCACTCTGCCCGGCCTTTGTTCTGCTCTGCTACACTCTGCCACATCCTCGTTCCCCTGGCCTCTGATGCCCTGTTCTCCATAGCTCCATTTCCTAGGTCCAGTCCCTCTGTACTCTGGGTGCTGTACTCCCATTGTAGGATTCCCCATTCTCCATGACCTCAATAATGAGCCTCACTTCTCCCTGAGCTTGGAGAATGGCTGAGGTCTCCCTTCCCTTGCTCCTAATCTCCGTTGGTAGTTCCTTGGCCTATCCTGTCTCCTCTTGAGTCTTTCCCTCTGGCTCTCCCCGAGCTCTGACCCGTCCCCCCATTACACTTTGCTGACAGGAGCCGCAGTGCGAAAGGGCTCAGGGCTGTTGCCGGCAGGACGATGAGTGCACTTGTACATATTGCAGCAGGTGTGAGCTCCTGATGCAGAAGATCACACACGTTGCTCCCCACCCCTTTGCTACAGACATGGAGAATGTGTGGAAACACTGGCTGCATGTTGGCTCCACTGTTATTTCCCACCATCATAAATGGTAAAGTAGTTGAGCGACCTAGGAAAGTCAATTAGCCTGCAGTGCCTTTGTAAGGATGCCACGGCAATGTGCCTGAGTCAGTGCTGCTAATGCTCTATAAAGCCAAGTATTTGGCTCCTGTTGCTGATGAAATGCATCTGTGCTTTGGATGCCATTTCCTGTCGGGGTCTCCTACCCACAGAACAGATGTGTGTCTAACAAGCAACAAAGAGTTTGAGACGTGCTTCCTGCCAGCAGGCAGGACTGGGAGGTCACAAGAAAGAAAGGGAATCTTGATCCCGTCGATTACGGTACGTTGAATAAGCTTAGCATGAAAAGCCAAACATTTCCTCATGAAACGTAAGCACAAGGCTGGGAGAATAGAGCAGATGACCTGGCGCAATCTTGGATTGGACTAAGTCTTGTAAAAATTAAAGTGTGGATCACAGTGGATCTTGAAGCATAAACAGGATGTAATAGAAAAAGGAAAGTATAGACCACCACCACCCTTTTCTGGTTCAACAAACGTGTCTGCCATATAGCCACTAGGGAGAACACCTGGAGAAAAGAGTCTCTTCAGTTTGCTGCATACACTGAGCAGATTAGAAAGGATTAGGGAGTTGGATCTCCATAAAGTGTTCTTGCAGGGTGAGGCTCCAGGGTAGCAGATAACCAGTAAGTGCTTGCACAATGGCCCCTTTAGGAGAGGATCGCACCCAAAACACCTGCTGTGAATTAGTCCAGCTGAGAGCAGGGCCCATGATGCTGTCCATGGGTGTCATGTAACGTGCTTACCCCACAGAGTTCTCTTGCATGGGAAGAAGTCTTCACCAGTGCCCATTGGCTACACTCCTTGGGCTTCCCCACTGTGTTTCTGATGCTGTGTAAATGGAACCCTCAATATCGGGCCTGTCAAAGGCATCTTCATAAGCTTAAAGGCATATGTCCTCTGATCAGAAGTAATCACTTGTTCAACGGTTTTGTTCTGAATGGGCATCTTCCCTCCAGTCAACTAAATTTATTTATTTATTTTTATTTTATTTTATAGATTTATACCCCTCCCCTCCTGCAAAAGCAGCCCGGGGCGGCTTCCAACAGTAAAACATCATAATAAAATACACTTTAAAATCATCATAACAATATAAATATAAATTATTAAAACAGGGCGTAAAACATTATAAATACTGCATCAGGTGGTTGGATGTGGCTCGCCTCCTCCTGGGTCCCGCTGCTCCAGACCACAGTACTGTGTGACACGGTGGTAGGCTGCCCCATCTGCCGGACCCCATCGCTGTTTCTGTACACTCCAGCTCCCATATCCCTGTAGCATTACCAAGCGCCTTCATCCCTCTTGGAGTGGCTGCAGCGGTGCCCCAATTTGCTGGTTCTGGAGAACGGACACGAGCCCGTAATCACCCGTTCGCCAGCCTGTGTTTGTGTCACGCCACAGTCCCGCGGCGTGCCTCGGTGGCGGGGGTTGCGGGGGGTTCCCCGGAAGGCCCAGGAGAAAGAGAAGACGTCCTCCCCAGCCACAGGGCAGACCCTGCCCCAGCGTCATCAGGACACATCCCAGGCAACGTCACAGGCCCCTCCTCTTCCACAATCAGGCACCTCCAGGGCTGGGACTCCAGCCCCGCCTCGACGCAGTGCGCGCCTAGCAGCAGAGCGCGCTCGGCCTTAATCTGTACACAAGGGCTGACACCTGGGCTGCTCTTGAGGGCATAAAAACGCCAGCGGGGCATCAGTTTCCCGCCGGTAATTGTGAGAGAGAGACTGGCCCCTTGTTCCTGTGTTGGTGAAAGCTAAGTGATTGGATTGTGTATCTTGCTGGTGATTGTATCTGTGTTCCTGTACCTTGCCTTGCTATACCTTACTCCCCTTTACTCCGTTGTGTGGAAATTGTGAGACTGAGCCTCCTGCACTCCCCTCCCTATCTCCTTAATTTGGTCCCTGGTTTGGTGTTCCTTTGTCCGTGTTTTTCCCAGCCGTTGTTCCTTCCCCCCAGTTGTGTGTGATTCCCATACCCCGCCTCCTTGCCCCTTCAATCCTACCCCCCTCTCCTTATCCCATACCCTTCCCACACCCCGGGCCCCTTCCCCCTTTCCCCCCTTCAAGTTGATCCTCGCACTGTGCCTCACCTTGGTGCCTGGGTGTACGTTGTGGCGAGCAACTGTTTCCCCCCATCCTCGTTTGCTGCCCCCCCTCCTCTCTAGTGGCACATTCTCTCCTCCCCTATGATGAAACGGGTTGCCTTCTGTTAAGTAGGAAAGCCCACCCAACAACCTGAGGGTGTCAGCGGAGAGACGGCCAAAGGCTGCACCCTTCCTGGAATTTCCTTTCTACCCCCACACAACAGTTTGCCCATTCACCTCATCAGTAATAAAGATTGTGCCTGTGACTGTACCTCCTTGAGTGCATTAGTGTCTGCGTGCCACACCGATCGCCTCTCCCATGGCTGCAGCCCTTTCCTTGTGTGTAGGTTACTGTGATGGGGGTCACTGAGGTTCCTGCTTGGGATCACTGGGGCTGCCAGGTGGCATACTGTGGTGTGTGCTGCATTCCCCTGTGGGCTCCATGATGGATCCTGGGTTCGCCCTGGTGGGTGGTGTGGGCCCACCGCGTCCTGTTGAGAGTCCTGTCATTCATTTGCAGGTGGCTACCTGGTGCCTGTGCAGGCACCCATCCTGTGGGCTACCCCCTGCTTTCCCTGTGGAGGTGTTGTCACCCACCTGGGTGGATTGTCTGGCTCGTTGTGGTGTGAGTTTGCAACATGTGTGCTGTTGCAGTCCCATGGCGGTGCTTTCTGTTGTTCCCCCAGTGGGGGGGGGGGGTAGGCTGTGTACCCCAACCCCTCCCTGGTGGCTAGTGTTGCCCTGGGGGTCTTGGTACGCATGTACCAGGCTGTCTGGTGGGGGATACCCATTGGTTGGCCACTCTGCCTGCCCCAGCTCCTGGCGCCCCCTGTTGGTTCCCACCATTTGCATTGTTGGAGATAGAAGGGCGACAGGGAGAGATGGGCCACTGACCGTGAGCATGGGCAGTGGAAGGGCCATATGTTGGCCACCCGTGGTCCCCCTTGATCTGAGCAGGTGAGGTGCTGGCTTGGGTGTACCTGGCCCCTGCATGGGTTGTGCATAATGTGTGGTTACCAACCCCTGCTAACCCACACCATTTCCCTGCACCCTATCCCCTTCCCCCTCCTCCTTCTCCCTTCTAGCTACTCTGGTTGTCTTTCTGGCTGTTCTCCACCTGGCACAGATGGCCGGCCAGCATGTGGCCTCGGAGCTCCATGCTGGGGCATGGCTGTACCATGAGATCAGTGAGTATGCAGCATGTGTACGGGGCCCTCTCCCTGGGTGTTTGTTCAAGGTTCCACGTTGTTGGGGCTCACTGTCCCATCCTGATGGCACCTTCTCTCTATCCCTTAGTGCAGGTGATGATTGCAGAGTGGAGCAGGGAGCAGGAGGAGGTTGTGCAGCTCCTGCTGCACCTCCTGGAAAGGGTGCACCGGCTCAACTGCACGCAGGCAGATCATTGGAGCCAGGTACGGGGTTGGCGTCCCTACTGAGGGCGGGACCCCACCCCACAGACCCGCTCTCTGTGCTGCCTCCCCACCTCCCTTTGACCTTTCCCATGTACCACACCCTTCCCCCTGCTAATAAAGTTGCTTTGTCCCCTTCTCTACTTGTGTGTCATAGTCCTCTGTGTGGCCTGGTCTCTTGTGTGTGGGGCTCTTGGTGGTTGTGGTACTGTTGCCTGGCAGGGACTGATTATTCCATGCCCCTCCCCCTCCCAGTGCTTGTGCTGCAGCTGTGCTGTATCCTTTGGGAGTGACCCTGGTTTGCCTGGCCTGGGGTGTTTGTGGCCACTCAGCCACCTGTCTTTGTTTTGTCCGCCTCCAGCTCAGCCTCGTTCCCCCCCTTTCCCTCTGGTCCCTTGGACCGGGGGTCTGTCCCCTCGGCTGCTGTTCTGGTGCCCTGCCCCCTCCCTGCTTTTGCGATGGGCCCCCTCGTTGCCTGCACGGATCTGTTGTTGGTGTGGGGAGAGCTGCAGCAGGTTTGTTGCAGGTTGCTGTGGTCTGGGTTCCCCCTCCCCCTGCCGTTCCCTGCCAGTCCGGCTGTGCTGTGGGCTTCCATTCCTGCTGCTGTGACTGCCTCTGTCCCGGTCCTGGCTCATTTTCTGGGGGCCTTGGGATGGTGTGTGCGGGTCTTTTCCCGTTGTGTGTGTGTTTGTGTTGGGGTCCTCTGCTGCTTCAGGCCTCTGCCTCCCTCCACTGTGCCCCTTCCCACCCCGCTGGGGTCCCCCTGCCTCCTTGGTCATGCAGTCCTTCCCTGTGTGGTTGTGTTAATGATTGTGTGTAGGCAGGTTCTGGTTTGTGGGGGGTCCGTGGTGCCTGGCTGTCTGGCCCTGTCATGGGGCTGGCTGGGGTCTGCTACTGTGTGTCTCCTGTCATCCCTGCTCCCTCCTACCCCGCCTGCACAGGATCTGGTGGTTCATGGGCGGAGCTGCGTGCCACAGCTTCATTTGCCCTCAGTCGGCCATGTTGTCCTGTCTAGCCTCTGGGTGTGTGCCGGCCCCTCCCCTCCCCTTCCATTCCACAACCCTCCGCAGCACCGTCTGTGTAAACGTCACCCGGCTCAGCACCGCCGGATATGCTCCCCCACCTATCTCCACACATCTTGACCCACCAGGCCGGCAGCGGCGGCGGTACAAAAAAGGCCTATGTTATTCATTAGGCCTGGAGCAAATTTGCCATTCTGCAGTCACAAAGTTTATTCACCATGCACAACCAAATATGGTTGACTTTTATTCGGTGGTGTAGCAAGACTATAGAGTGCTTCACAATATAACAATAAAACCATATAAAATCAATTTAAAATGCAAATCCATTTAAAAACAATTTAAAAGGGCACGTAAAGAGGGAGGAGAAAACACAAGGGGAACAAGTAGTAGATTCTAAAAGCCCCTGGAGAACAAATAAGTCTTCAGGTGCTTTTTAAAGGTAAGGAGTGAGGAACTGAGATGAACATCTGAAGGGAGCAAACTCTGAAATGAGGGGACCACCCCAGCAAAAGTCTGATCTCCTGCCAACTTAACACACAATGACTGGATTCCCGAACAACAGGTGGTTTCTGAGCATGCAGATAGTCATCAGGGTGAGGTTCCAGGAGCATGAGCAGGTCTCAAATATAGCCAGGACCTATACAGTTTTGGGCCCTAAAAACCAGCAGAGCAATTTTAACATCAGTCCATCACTATAGGCAGCCAATGCAAAGAACACAGGGCAGGCATAATATGCTCATGGCTGCCCAAACCAGTAAGCATAAGCAGCCACACTGCAACATTCTGAACAAGCTACAAGCGATGGAGAAGGACTGCTGGAAGCCCAAGAAAACCGTTCCTTTGTTCAGCATTATTTAGCAATGCTCTGCACCAAGGAGTTTTGCAACAGTGCTATTGCACTATTGTTATTAGCTCACTAGCACTGTTGCACACCTGCTTGGTGCACTACAGCACTAAATAGTACTGAACGAAGGAATGATCAAAATCCTAAAGTGACCTTGTGGCAGAGTGGGATCACAGGGACTGGAAAGGAGCCAAAATGGCCGACAAACCCAAGATGGCTGCCAACAGGAAGCTAGTGGGCTTGGGGCAGGGCCTGGCATATAAAAGGATGTGGCCACAGCCAGAGAGAGAGAAAGAGAGTCAGGGGAAGCTGCTGAGTTGACTGGAGGTGTTGTCTGGGCCCTGAGTTGGGAGAGAATTGCCTGGAGATGGGCACTGTGGTAAGCAGCTGGGAGCTGTTCTGGGAAACCTGGCTGAGAGCTGGTAGATATCCCTGAGAGGGAATATATGGACTGAGAACTTTGATTTATATGGATTGTTAATATTATTATATTTTGGACCTGGTCCTGTAAAGACCTACGCCTGGCAAGAGGAGCCCTGCCACAGACCTATATGAACAAAATCACCAACTTGAAATTACAAAATGAAATGCAAACAAATATTAGTTTCAGCAGGTAAAGAGCGAAGCAAATCGCGTTGCCTCTTTGTTAAAGACAAAACAAATAGACCAAATGTGTTGACATTTGTATCTGGATCAGTTACTCACTTCATCTCTATTATAAATGGAATGGCTCAACCAGAAGCAAAGGACTGAGACGCATCTCAATGCAGAGACCTATGGTCTCATCATATTTAACAGAGATCGTAAGGTGTGAGACGTGAGCTGTCTGCTTTAAGACTGTTGAGCTGTCAATGCAATTCTCCCAAAGGGGTTTTGATGAAGTAGCAGGCCAGGTCAGATGATGTGGAACATATGGATGAGGAGTGCATTAAAGATACGTTTTGGGCTCTTGCAGGCACCATCAGCCCATGTGTACGGTTCATGCTAATTGCTAGCAGGATCTGGGGCCAACACTGGCTGGAGCAGCTCCAGTTCTCTGCTAAACAATAGTCTGCAAAGACTTTTTCATGTGTTCAAGTTGCCCTTACATGCAGTCATCATCAGTGAGCTGGAAGAGAAAGGCAGCTGGCCAAGGTTCTTTTTTGCTTCCTTGTATCTTCTGGTTTTAAAAAGAAACTCTCTGAAGATCTTTAAGCAGTAAACACCAGCAAATGGTGGCTCAGTAGAATGAGATATAGAGCACAACATGCACAACACCGATACTTGATATCTGTCATGGGCTCTTGCCTATAGGACAATCAGTCTAGGGGTGGATGTTCCCAGTTGGATGGAGAGGGGAAACTTCAACAGTCGTGAGAACTCCCCACACTGCTCTGATAAGAAGCACAAATAAGGCTACAATGTTAGGAGTAGGATTGGGATTGAGTAATCTCACAATCATTTGTTATTTTGTATATTGTTTTATATATCTTAAATATTTGATATCTAAGCCGCCCCGAGCTGCCTGAGGACATGCGCGCGGGCAGCTTTGGCCAGATGGATGTGCTAGCCCCCACTCTTGGTGTGCACCATGGCTTAAGCAACCAGATCAGTGGATTTTGGTGAGCTGGCCAACATTGGGAGACACGTGTCAGTAGCTTGGGGGCAGTTCATGGATAATTGGAGGGAAATCCCCTGAAATGGCATTTGTGTTCCCAGCAGAGTCCTGGATTTGGGTGATCCCAAAATCCCTAGTGTGGTGCTGAAGAAGGTTGAGGTAACTTGACACCTGGGCCTCCCCTGATTTCTTTAGGTGACCCTTAAAGGGCCACACTGCCCTACAGCAGTCTTTCCTTAAAAGGGCAGAGTGCTCCCCAGCCACCCTGTTACACCCCTCCCCATTGGACCAAGTAGAGTCTCACTCACAGGAAGGCTCGACTTCTCCAAGTTATCCTCACCACTCAGGGCCGGTTCCTGTGCCCCCCCTGCCTGGTGTCATCCCTCTTTCCGAAGGTATAAGGTCCTGGAGCTGTCTCTCGCACACTCCTTTTCGTCATGCCCTAACCACATGCCTTTGCTTCCCTCCCATACAGCTGACTCTATTGTCTCCACTCTACTGTCTGAATGCCCTCTAGTTTCTACCTTGCTTTTTCCTTTCCTTCTCTACTGGGGTGCAGGGCCCAGGAGTGCCCTGCTCCCTCTTGCTGTGCCCTGTCATCCGCTGGTTTTTCCACCCTCTTTCTCTTTTCTCTTCCCCATCAGAGCCGACTCAGTTGACCCCCTGTTCCTTGGGCATTCCTTTCTCCCACTTCATCTCACCTATCTGGGCCGGCTCCTCGGCCCCCCCTGCCTGGTGACTGCTTTTCCTTGTTAGCCCCATTGTGCAATCCCTGTGAGGAAGGTTCCCCGCCTTGCCCCATTGGGGTTCCAGACTCCTCCTCCCCTAATAGCTGGCCCACACTGCTAGTTTTTACTAACCCTGCTCCTGCGGGTTGGTTCAATTGTCCCCGTGCCCTGGGATTTTCCTCAGGTCTCTCCATTTTAACCTCCTAAGAGCTCCCTTTCTGGAGCTAGTTTTCTCCTAATCCATATGTGGAATTGGGTGCTGGTTCTCCCAACCATTTCACACCCACACACACACACCTTGCCGGGAAACCTCAACTTCTCTAATTACCCTTCAGGCTCCACAATCGTCTCCCGGCTATCCTTTCTCATTTTCCCAGGGGCTGCATCCTAGTATCCTCAATCCCTTCTAACCCCGCAGGCCCTTGCCCCCACATGGTATACTGGGCTCACCTATTCAAAGCCATCCACCTCCTTAATTCTTCGCTCACTCAAGCTCTCAGTCTAAGTTGAGCCCACAGGGCTGTAGTCAGTGTTCAATTCTGCTCCTGCAGTTCCTATACATGTTCAATATAAGCTCCTACCAGTACCTCCCAGGCTTAGTGCTGCCTCTCTGTAGCCTCCATTTGCCAGCCAACCACGTCCATTGGTATTTCCTCAGTTCTATGGTCACAATCCACTGTAGGCACAGGCAGTCCCCCCCGACCCCCACCCAGGGTCTGTCTAGGTCCCTTTATTCAGTCTCCACAGTACTGGTTGCTTCACACTCCTTGGCTAACCCGGGCATAACAAATGTGGCTGCATGACCGCTATTTGTCTAGCAACCTGGGAGCCACAGTTCTCCTGGGGACTCTGACCCATGACAGGTTGGCCACGGTGCCCACATTCTCCACCAGTGTAACGGGACGCCTCATCCTTGCCCTTGGTTGTCCGTGTCCTGCACACTCACCACCAATCTTGGTCTCGTTGTCTTACATTCCTCCCGTCGATTTCCCTTCTCTGTTCCAGTGTAGGATCCATATCCAGTAGTCACCTCCACCTCACTCCGTTCTTGGGGATGGGACCATAGCTCCCACCCCTGCCTAGGTGAGCCTCCCAGAATTCCCACTCTGTCATGCAAGGCCAGCCCTCTACCGGCTTAGTCCTTGCTCCTCAGCATCTCCTTACTCTGGTTTCACACGGCTCTCCCCTGCTCACTTTGCTCATCTTTCAGCCATCCAGTGCTGTGGGCACAGCTTCCATCCCATAGGTGCTCTGTCTCACTCAGCACCTGTCCTCAGTTGACACCTTGGCCACCCGATTGCCTTAGGCAGCCCTTTTTAAAGGGCCACACCACCCTACAGCTGTCTCTCCATAAGGGAGCAGGTTGCTCCCCAGCCACCCTGTTACACAGTCACTCCTTGGATGATCTAGGATTTTTGCCAATGGCTCTATGGTGCTGCCAGACCTCTATGTGTGGAGGTGCTGCATACAACTTAATTGATGGGACATAGACATGTGGGCATATGTTAGCCTGCGTTCACCTGTATGGTGGGTTCCATATTCTCAGAGACCCTGATGTGAGTGGGGACTGTGGTCCAGTGGGTGGTGGCCACATGGCTGGTGTGGGTTATTGTGGGCTACCATCTTGTTTGTTAATACCCATAGTTATAATTAGAGGAGATTCCATAGCCTGTGTCATCCAAGAGGTTAAATTAGACAATCTTAGTTTTATTTCCTGATCCTAAAATCTAACGTCACTTGAGTGAGTGAATGAGTAAAAGGCAAACCTAGAAGTGCCTGAGGCAGGGTACTTCTGAAACCTTGGAGAAAGCTGTCAGTGAAAGAATAATCCAAAATGTTAATATGAAGAATACCTTTTAGCCTAAGGTAGTACTGTATTTGAGCACCTCAAAATCTTGGATGCATTTAGCTTCACTAGCCCCCTGCAGTGTAGGAAAGTATTCTTAGCCTTGATTTTCAAATCAGTAACTGAGATACAAAGCAACTAAGTGATGTACCCAAAGTCACACAGGAAGCCTGTGGCTCAGCAAGCCACAGAACTGGTGACTTTTGAGTACCAGGCTGTTGCCCTAACTAGTGAACCATCCAAATGACACATCTCTGCCTATGCCCTAACGTTTCTTATCCTCGGACAAGACAGCTAGTATCACAGCCCCTGGGATGAGGCAGGTCCTCCCATCATGCACTGTGTGATGTGACCCCTTCCTTGATCAAACATGCTTCCTTGTGCTCTTTTAGGCCAGGCTGGCAGCTGTCCTCATGACTGTTTAATCTGTTGCGTATCTGAAGGGTGGGATACTGAATGAATCTGACTTTCAGCTCCTTCAGTGCATAAACAATCTGGGGATTATCTGCCTAACAGCCGGCTTGACACTTACTCACAAATATTCATACTTAATAGGAAACTTTCCACTTGGTTTCCACTTAATCTTGGATTTAGATCATTGAGAGCTCAACAGGAACTCTTAGCATGCTTCTGAACAAAACATAACAAGACAGCGTACGGGGAACTCTGGTACAGTCTTAGAGGGACTCACAGGGGGGCTAGAGACAGAGTCTGGATACTGCAGCGAGCTCTGCACTACGTAGCAATGCGCTCTATTGGCTAGAATCAGAATCTTTCTACTGAAGGTCATATATATCACTCCAGGGCTGGCCTTAGAATTGGTGGGGCCCACAGTGAAGATAAAATGCAGGGGCCCCCACCCTCCATGGGGCTGTAAATGTAGTCATGTTTGGGGTCCCACTGGGAGGACGTGGGGGGCCCCACAACCTTCCCTGATGAAAAACAAGGGCCACTGCGGGGGCCACAGAGATATCAAGACCCAGGGCCCAGGTCACCCTGTGTTAAGGTCGGCCCTTCATCACACTCCTAACAGTTATAGGGAGAGTCACTTCTAGTTCCAAGTTAGGACGCAATTTGTGTCAGGGCTTGTCCCCAGCTCCTTTTCTGGGCTCTTTGCTGATGCACTGAAGGAGACAGGACAGAGTGCTGGATTTAAACGGCCGCACTCCTTATTAACCAGATTACAATCAGAAATTAGGGGTGGGGGTGGGGGTAAATCGCCTAGTGTGATGCGGGTCCAGTACTTAATCTTAACCATGAACAGTAACCCAACGTTAAACAGGGGTGGCTTCGATGTACCCTCGATTGCCACCCCTCAGACGATCACACATCCATCCGTCCGTGAGGGGGCCCACTCCTTCAATGTGAGTAAGGATAAAGATGCCTGCCGATGGGGGACCATACTTGCCCCTACCGCCATCGCACGACACCCCTCCCAGGGATGCTGCCCCACCGCTAGCCATCCCGTTTTCTGGCAGGTGGGCCTCCCCATCTCTTAAGGAGATGGCTCTTAATTATAACCCCCCTAACTACTCTAACCAGTACTGGACCCCTGCCAGAGTGCGACAATGATAAATGAGCACAGCAACACCCCAATACCAAGGGATAACAATTAGCTGAATATCATGGACCATAAGGAAGGCGAAAAATGAAAAACCCATGTTCAGGCCTGATTAGGTTAATCGGAAAATTCCTTCCTGGCCCCAAAGGCAGCTGGTAATGACCCACAGTGCAAAAGGGGAGGGTGGGGTGGGTGCCGTTCTTGTGCAGCTCCTAGACCCGAATGACTAGGGCTGCACCTAACTGCCCGTGTACCCCGGCCGTTGGGTGGGGGCACGTGCCTACATTGTTCAATAGGAGCGCAGCCTGGGCTGCCTAGCAACCCAGGCTGCACTCCCAGTTCCCGGCGTGCCGCTTGTTCTCCCACCTCGGGGCCCGTCTTGGGCTCCCAAGGCAGGAATCACCGTTCCAGGCCATCCTGCCCCCTCCTCAGGCAGGCGCGGCAAAGGGCCTCGCGCCCCCCCACCCCCATGGGGGGGGGAGGGAGGGGCAGAGGCAATTGTCACAAATGCTACTCTGGTGCAAGACCCAGCCCATGGCAGGATGCACCTGTTTCAGCCTTATCTCCTTACCCTGACAGGATTGGGGCTGCTATGGATGCCACCCACTCCTCACCAAACTCAGTCCAGCCCTATGTAAGGGTTAGCAAAGTACGGGGGGGGGGGGGGGGGGGGGGAAAAGGGGGGTGTTGGAGTACTGAGGCCTGGCAGAGCAACTCCACCAGCCCTTCTGAATTCCCCTCATGCTTCTGGAGTCAAGGAGATTTCAGAGCAGGCGTGGCACTTTTATTTTTTTGCCAAGTTAACATGCAAGTTACTAGGTGGCCACAGATTTGTAAAAATATCATACTTGGGCAACTTTCTAGAGAAGCCTGGTAATTTGATGCTCTTAATTCAGTATATTTGAGAAGAATATGGGGCCTGGGCAGAGATGGATTAAGATTTTTTGTATGGGTCCTGGGCAATTCTTAGGGCCCTGGGCTAAAAGAGCATTGTCCTGACTGCCACCTGTAATAGAAAATTGTCCATATTGCCTCAGAGTCACTCACTATGGAGGAACCTGATTTGTACCAGGGCTATTGCTGTAAGTCCCACCTGTATGTAGGATTGGGCTAGTGGCGCACCCGAACATCTTTATGTCAATGGGCATTTTTACACAGACCTTAAAGTTCTGGATTTTTCAATCATCTGGGTTTACAAGTCCACAACTAAGTTCCGGATGCATTTTTCACACACAAACTGATTCTTGGAGGCATTCTTCTCACACACACACACACTGCCCTGAGGCAGACTAAAGTAGCCACAGCTGTAGATGTCACAGGCTGCCATGGAAACCAAGTGACCACAGCTGTCTGGAACAAAGCAGTTTACCAGAAGAACATTTTACACACAAAAGTTCTGGGAGAAGTTCTATGCAGAAGTTCAAAGAGCCAGATGTTTAAGATCTGGGTGAGTGATTTAGACACACAGAAAGTTCAGGATGTAACAGCAAACATGCAGGAGAAATGTATGTGTAAAAACACCCAATGAAGACATAGCTCCTCCAGTAGGCAGCTACAGGATTCTGTCAGAGCTGCTGTGGTTGAGGTGTGCCTGCAGAATGACAGCAGCAGTGGTAGTTTCCAAATGGGTGGGGCCCCTCTGTTTGAGAGGGCCCTGGCCAGACCTCGTGGACCGATTCACTAATCCACCCCTGCCCTGCCTGTAACTGTCCCTCACACTTATTGTAAAGACCCATGTGGTCAAACAATAAACTTTCTACTGCTACTTACAACCACGTGCCTGCTCCAGGGAAAAAGCACTAAGTGAAATTAGCCATCACCTCAAGAGTTCTTTTCCAGTTCTGGGAGGCCAGTTCACAAGACAGAACTCCAATTTAAGGCTATTGCTGTCATTTGTGTGTGTTTTAAGTAGGAATAGGGTGGTTAATGGATGTGCATTGTCTTCAGGAATGTTCTCATCGTCGACGCACCCCTCCCCCAAGTGAGACACGACACAAGAAGCTGGAATTCAGACTCCAGACTAAAGAGGCGAGCGGGGGAGTTTACTACTATGCACCGCCCCGTATGGGCGGTGCACCAATCAATCTGCGCGTTCTTCACGCTCTTTCCAGCGAGGATTGCCTAGCAACCCTCGCCGGCGCCAACATTTTCCCGCCATGCAGGCGCCCTCTCCGGGCAATCCTTAACCCCTCCCCCCCCACGTATCAGAGTACCTGCGCAGGGGGAAGTGCGGGGGGGGGGCACCACAGGCAGCCTCGTCAGGGGACCGGCGCTGCCTATTGCACCGCTCCCCCTTCCAACAGTGTCGCGCCACCCGGGGCCCTTGAAGGGGCGTGACAACTCGCCTTTTCAGCCAGGGCGGCTGCAAAGGGGGGGAAAAGAGCCTTTGAATAAGAGATAATGAAGAGTTACTGCAATAATTCAGCATAGTTATCTCTGGTGACGGTGCACAACATATGATATCAGGAAAGATTCATCCCTGGTGCAATGCTATTGAAGTCAGTGATTTCATGTCATGGATACATTTCATGCAGTTAATTTGCAATTGTCTAAGCTTGCTGTTCAGAGCAGCACTTTAGAGGGAAAAGCTAATATTTAATTCCAATTAATACATGCCAACTGCTCTGAGGATGAAAAATGGAGGGATTAGTTTCCTTAATAATCTTCCATCCAATTCTGAAGAGTTTATGTCTCCATTAGGACCACAGTCTTCCACTGGGAACTATTGTTTTTAGACACACATTTCTCCTGGATGTTTGCTAAATCACTCATCCAGTTCTTAAACATCTGGATCTTAGAACTTCTGAGTAGTACTTCTCCCAGAACTTTTGTGTGTAAAAGGTTCTCCTGGTAAACTGCTTTGCTCCAGGCAGCTGTGGTCACTTAGTTTCCATGGCAGCCTGTCACATTTACAGCTGCGGCTACTTTAGGCTGCTTCAGGGCAGTGTTTGTATGAAGAATGCATCCAGGAACTGCCTCAGGGTAGTGTGTGTGTGTATATGTAAACCCAGAATATTGAAACATCCGGAACTTTAACGTGTATCTAAAAATGCCGATTGAATCCAGGACTCATTTCACTTAAGACTCCTAAACCCTGGTAATAGCATCTCTGCTCTCTGGTTAATTAAATATGGCCTTCTCACTGATTTGTCTGAAAGCAAAACATGGCCCTGTAGTCAAGGAAACAACATAAGCTTCCACCTCAGGAAGAGACCAAAATGGCCACTGCTCTTGCTGCTGACCAAAGCCCATTGATTAGTGTGATGAAGTAAGTAAAGCCTGAAACTGTTGTAATAGATGCCTCAGGACTCAGGAGACCATCCCCAACTAACTGCTGGCTGTGCCGATGTGGTGAAAATTTCCAGAGGAAGCAGAATTCTAGCAGTTAGTAGTACAGGCACCCTATAATGAGCAATTGGCAGTCTGCAAGGAGTTGCTAGTATTCTGCTTTCTCTGGAAATCTGGCCACCTTAGGGTGATACATCGCAGGAGAGCAGGATTATTGTTGTCACTAATTCTCTTCAGTCATCCTGGGCTTTACCTCAGCACCTCCTGTTAATTACTTCTGCTAGGGAGAAAACAAATGGCTGCCGATGGATCATATTTCACTCAGACAGGAATCCAATTTTGCTGCTTGGAACATTCATTCTGTGTGAATTAAAAGCAAACTCCAGAAGGAATAGAGAGTGTCGAAAACTTTCAAATGGCCTCTGGCTATGGAGAATCACGTGCCAAAAGATGGAACACTTGAAGAGGCCTGTAGGGAGGGCACCTGCCTGCAGCAAAGCAAGCTGTGGAAGAGAATTTCCATGCGTGCTCTTTTATTCAGTCAGTGCAGCCAATAGCTAGATCTACATGAAGGTCCAAGCTGTAGTCCCTGTGAGCTGAGCCCACTTCCTTGTCTCCCAGCAACCTCTCTGCAAGGCTGTTGTTCCCTCCACAGGCCCCCTGACAGCCTCTGACAGAACATGGCTTATGGCTTTTCAATAAGGACCCAGGCTTGAACCAGCGTCCTGAGCACAGTTTGTTTGTTTGTTTATTTGCATTCTACCTTTAGGCTCAAGGTGGCTCACATTTTAACTTATTAACATTAAAAATTAACATCTAACCATTAACATTCAACTAATGCCTCCAGACCACTGAGGCACTCTGGCCAGGGCCCGGGGCTAGTGTTGATGGTCTTCAACCATGCTGGATAAGCCACGCCACTCCTCAGCTTCACTCCATGCCCCCAGATTCCTGGTTGGCTGCTGGCCTGTATATAAGGCCAGCCAGTAACCACCACAGGAAGCTGGATGGATTATCTGCTGCACTTCCTGGTTCCTCTTCCACTTGTCTGCGTACACGGCTTCCTTCCTCCCTCCCTCCCACATGCCTCCACATTCCTTTGGACCAGCTCTGCACCCCTTGAACCCCATATGTGTCTTGGGCCAGGTGGGGCCCAGCCCTTCTGACTAGGGTTGCCTTTGGTCCTGTTTTATACAGGACCGCCCTGTTTTTTTAAAGGTTTATCCATTGTCCTTTATTTACACCTTTTGTCCTGTATTTTCTACACGCTACTGGCACTGTCACTTACGCACACACCCCGCCCCCAGAAGTCATGATGACTTCTGAGCGGGAACAGCAGTGTCAGCAGTATGTGGACTCGGAGGTGAGCCAGTGGTCCCAGAATTTGGGGGGGGAGGGAGTGCTAGATTTACCATAGCATCTGGATTTTCTAGGACATGACCACTTTTTTATCCATCCAACCCCATCTGGGTGGATTTTTAAAAATATGCACCCATGGTTGGGAATTTGTCGGTACCGTTGCATCCCCTTCCTTACCCCTCCCCCAGTGCTTGTTGCTCAGCCCTGGCTAGGGGAAGGAGCCCTGAAACGCTCTTCCTCTCCCCATGTCCTCCTGCAGGCCTCTCTCCTGGCGCATTTCTACCCCCAGATGGGCGTGGAACCAATTTGAATGGTCTGCCCCTGTAGACTGATGGAACCAGAATGGTTCCAGGAGGCTCTGGGGGGTATACCTTCTGATCTGGACAACCATCTCATTGATGACCTCGTCAGGCTGTGGAACACCTTGCTGACGGAGGCCATTGATCAGACGGCTTCAAGGCATCTGCTTCCCAGGCGACCGCATCGTAGGTCTCCTGGTTTTCGGAGGGACTGCGGGTGCTGAAGCAGGAAGGATGGCAATTGGAGCGACGGTGGCGCCGTAGCCGACAAGTTGCGGCATACAGCAAGTTTGTGATCCTATGCCGTGACTTTGTGGGTAGGAACTAAGATTTTTTTTGCTGCTCTCATAGCATCTGCTAAATCCCATCCAGCAGAACTGTTCCGGGTGTGTTAGGTAGGGGGGTATGGAGGGGGGGGATGGTAGCCCTGTAGCAGCTCTGTAGCCCTGCTTGGACCACCTGTTCCCCCACAACCCACAGGGACCCTCTCATAGCATAAAGGACCCTCAGGATCATGTTCGGGTGATCTCTCCGAACGAAGAGCAACCCTGATCATCATTGGGTAGAGAGGGCGTTCCCGTGGGAAGGGAGGGGAACAGGGGAAGCACTCGGAAACACACTGTACTTACACACTCGGGGGTCCTTAGCCAAGAATTCCAAGGGTTCGTGTACAGACCACCAGGGGGTCCGGGGGGTCCAAGGTGAAGGAGGGGGGGAAGGGGAAGGGACAGGGAAAGCACACACACAACCGGGTTCGCTCTTCCACCTCCGTGCGTTAACAGGTGAGGGACTCAGGAAGGGGAATTCACCCAGCACCCACTCTTTATCCACGCTCGTACTCCTTTCACCCTCCCTTCACCAGATCAAGCACACGTACTCTCACATACACCCACACAGTCACACCTACACGTCTCTGCTCCTTGCTCCAACAACAACTCAAGCTACACAAGCTCCAGGGCCAGCCTCTCAAGTGATTACCGGCGGGGAGTGAGAACCCCTGCCGGTTCTTTTATCACTGTTCCCCGCCCCTTCCCAGCTGTAGCCCATTCCCTCCTGTTCAGGAACTGCCCCTGCAGCTATTACTGCGAAGCGGCTCCCCAGCCCTGCTATCCCTCTGGGATGCAGTCACGTGCTGCACTGCAGTGGGGCCTCGGGTTGCCTAGCAACCCGCGTCATGTGTGACGCACATGGTGCGTCCTCCTGCGCTGCTGCATGTCGACGCTCAGGGCTTCCTTGGCAGCGGCGCCACGGCCTGGGTTGCCTAGCTCCCCAAACCGCAGATCGCCAACCGTGGACCCTGACAGGGTGGTACAAGGGCTGGTCAGTCCAGCCTCCCTCCACCTTGGAGTGGAGTCATCTAGTGCCTGCCTTGGACATGTTTGTGGATTATTTTGTGGATAAAATCGCTCGGATTCACCATGGTTTTGGCGCCGCATTTTCTGCAGTGAGGTTATGGAAGCCCCACCTTGTCCATATTTGTAGGATCAGTTTTAGTCGGTGACCCCTATTGATGCAGAGGATGTTCTTGGGGCTGTTAGGGCCACCTGTTGTGAACTGGACCCCTGTCCATCCTGGCTGGTTAAGGCCTGCCAGGAGGCATCAGGAGGGGATGTTGCAGGAGCATCTGGATCGTGTCAGTTTTCTTGATCCTTTGCAGTCAGGATTTCACCCGGGTTATGACACCGAGACTGCACTTGTGGTGTTGGTTGACGACCTGCACCACGAATTAGATCAGGGTCGTTTGGCCCTGCTGATTATATTAGATCTGTCGGCTACTTTTGATACCGTTGATCATGAGATGTTGGTGACGCGCCTGCGGGACCGGCCAGGGGTGGGCAGTATGGTTCTTGACTGGTTTTCCTCCTTCCTGGCCAGAAGAACTCAGCGAGCGATGCTCGGGAATTATTTTTCATCATACCGAAACCTCTCATGTGGAGTCGCGCAGGGTTCTGTTTTGTCCCCTTTCCTGTTCAACGTGTATATGCAGACGCTTGGCGAGGTGGTCAGGAGGTTTGGCGTATGGTGTCATCAATATGCTGATGACACCCAGCTCTACCTCTCTTTTTCATCAGACCCAGGCTCGGTGCTTACCGGGTGTCTAGCAGCTGTGGGGTATTGGATAAGGGTGAATAGACTAAAGCTGAATCCCGATAAGATGGAGGTGATGTTGGTGGGTAAGGCAGCGGGGGTGATGGCCCCCATCATCCATGGGGTCTGCCCTCCTCTGGTTCCCCAGGTATGGAGTCTGGGGTACTCCTTGACTCGCAGCTCTGCTTGGATGCTCAGGTGGAGTCTGTGGCAAGGAGTGCCTTTCGCCAATTACATCTGCTGTGTTGGCTTCAGCCATATGTTTTGGACTCTGACCCGGCCACTGTCATCCATGCTTTCATCACCTCTAGGTTAGACTACTGTAACGTGCTCTACGCAGGGCTACCCATGGTGGCAGTTTGGAGACTGCAGCTGGTGCAGAACATGGCAGCCCATCTCCTGGTGGGCCTGGGCTTCTGGGAACATATTACACCAGTTCTTCGGTCTCTGCACTGGCTGCCTATAGTCTTCTGGGCCTGATTCAACATGTTGGTGCTTGCCTATAAAGTCCTAAACGGCCTTGGCCCGACTTATTTGCAGGACCGCCTCACCCTCTGGGACCTGGCTCAGCCCCTGCGGTCATTGGGGGGTGCTCTCCTCAAGGCCCCCTGAGTCTGCTGGGGGGCCGCTATGGGGAGGGTCTTCTCGGTGGCTGCTCCACAGCTGTGGAACTCCCTTCCGGTGGAGGCCCAATTGGCCCTGGATCTTCCCTGTTTTCGATGTAGCTGTAAGACCTGGCTGTTTTGCCTGGCTTTTGATGTGGAGGGTGGGGGGGGAATGGGTTAGGGTGGTGGATGGTTAGGAATATTTTATTTCCTACTTGTTTTGATTGTTTTAAGTGTTTTTATTGTTGTTTGTGAGCCGCCCAGAGCTGCCTGTGGCAGAATGGGCGGGGTAAAAATAAATAAATGTCCTGTATCCTCCCCTCCCACCCCCCATGTCCTGTATTCTGTCTGTCCATCTTAATCTGCATCTGTCTTGATCTGCATCCATCCCGATCTGCGTCTGTCTCATCTGTCCTGCTTTGCCTCATCTAAACCTTCCCCTTTGGTCCGTATGTTGATCCTTGCCATGACTCGTGACCTTTGGACCCAGCACCTTGATCCTGCACCATACTGGACCCCAATTCTACACTGACTCTTCGGACGCAATTCTGCACCGACTCCACTGGACCTGATCCTATCACTACTCTTTGTGCCCCAACCCCTGATCACTTGACATTCCCTGCCCAGCCAGCCCTTTGTTTGCTCCCTCCCTGATAGTCTCTCAGTTGAGTCTGAAGCTCTTCTTTTTAAAGACTCCTCCTCCACTCTGCTCAGGTGGAACCAGTTAGGTTCAGGTCTGCCTGACCCACTAAGGCCCTGATCCTGGAGGGGCTTATTATAGCCCCCTACCACAGAGCCCCATGGAGCATTCAGCTTCCTACTGGCATGAGCTGTGCACTTTTATGTAACATCTTTCATTGAAGTTCTTCATATAAATCTCATGGACCCTGTGAATTATTGCTAGAACCAACTGAGATGTATCCTCAGTGCCATCTGTAAATTTATCTTCTGTTGTGTTGGTTTATTCTCGGCTCTTAACATTTTTTCTGTCACACTTTTCTTTCCTGTAATGGAAAATCTTTGGGTTCAGGAGATTGCCGACGCACCGAAGGAGACGGGACACAAGAGCTGGGTTTTGAACGGCTGCACTCTTTATTCAAATCAGAATTACATTAACAAATGGGTGGGGGTAAATCTCCTAGTGCGATGCGGGTCCAGTACTTGAACATTGACCTTGTAACAAAACCTAACAACAACAGGGGTGGTTTCGATGTACCCTCGTTTACCACCCCAAGCGTGAACATCACGCTTCCCCTTCTCAGCAGCCCAAGCCGCAGGCGAAGGGGACTTACACATTTGATGTACGAGTAAGGATAAAGGTGCCTACAGACGGGGGACCATACTTGTCCCTACCATCCTCGCTCGACACCCCTCCCAGGGAGGCGGCCCCGCCATTTGCAATACCCTGCTTTACTGCGGGTGGGCCTCCCCATCTCTTAAGGAGAGGACTCTTTCTTATGATCCCTATAACCTAAATTAACTTACTGTAATGGACCCCTGCCAGAGTGCGACAAGTGAACGAGCACAACACCTCCTTCCTAGGGAGTAATTCATTAGCCAATCGGCTACACTGCAAGGAAGGCAAAAAACGAGACCCTTCAGGCCTGATTGGGGTTCTCGCAAAAATTCCTTCCTGGTCCCAAAATAGCAACCGGTTAAAAACTCGTAGTGCAGAGGGAGGGCTGGGTGGGTGCCGTTTCGGTGCAGCTCCGGCTTGAAGTGAAGCCGGAGCTGGGATCTTCAGTTTGCGCAGGTGCCACCCACCGGGCAGAGCCCATGCGGCGCCTGCATTCCTCGTTGCCAGCCGGGGTTGCATAGCAACCCCGGCTGGGATCACACTAACAGCTCGCCTCAGACTCTTCCCGCCACCGTGGCTGCTGCAGCCCCAGCAGCAGGAAAAAGCCTCCTAGCTGTCCTGCTCCCTGCTCAGTGGGCACGGCAAAGGGCCTGCCTCCCGCAACCCCCGTACCGGAGGGGCGAGTGGAGGCAATTCCCCACTTCAAAGCATTGGAGGCTACAACAAATGTCACTCACAGTTGACCATACCTCCCAACATTCCCAGTGGCAGAGGGAAAGCCCTGCCCCCTCAGCCAATAAGTTCCACCCCACCATGAATAAGCTCAGTCCCCTCAGGCACTTACGTGAGTGCCACACACCCGCCAGCATTCCACGTGCATAAAAGGGACAGCAGCTCTCCTGCATGTCATTCCATCATCTCCCCATTGTCATCTCAAGTGCTTTTCCTGGGAGGCCACCTGGAAAGGTGCCTGGGGCCTGAATAACAGCCTTTTTGTCTCTCTCTCTCTCTCTCTCTCTCTCTCTCTCCTGAAGACGGGCTTTGACTCTTGTGGGATTTGGTACCCAAAGAAAGACCGACCCTCCTAAGGATGGACTGCTGGGAGGTAAGGATGATTGACATCTTGGCTGCACATGGTATAGTGATTAGTCCTAAAAGTTACTGGATTGGATTGTGAGATCATTCAATAAGAGTTGACTTGAATCAACTGACACAACTGAGTTTGGGAAACAAGGATGCCTTCCGAGCTGAAAAATTGCTATTTCTTCCCAAAATGGCTTTTTCCCCAAATGAATGTTAAGACATATGGAAATCATTGCCTTGCCTAACTTTGGTGTTGGCGTTGAGAGAAAGCTGCTAACCCTGTCTTTCCTCTATAAATCCTCCTCTGCGGTGTGCGTATCTTTTTGCTACCTGTGTGGGATAGTTAAGTTATGACAACGCTCGTGGCTTAGGGGAAGGAATCATCCAGTTCATTTGATTGTTTCTGCTCTATAAACTATCCATGCTCTATCAACTTGACAGAACATAGATTTTACCATGTCAGCGGGCCAGACTGTGCCTGTTAGACAAACAACTGTGCTGGAAGGCATGTCTTTCAAATCTTCAAACCTGCCAATGTCTGGTGGACAACACAAAATGTGTGACCAGTCACCACAATGAAGAACACCTGAGCTTTGGTGCCTATTATGCCAAGTAACGAATTAGAGTGTTTAAAACTATGAAGCCCAGTTTAAAGAATTTCTCCGCGAGGTGTAGAGCAAATAAATAAATGTTTTCAGTGTGTTGTAGAGTTAGAAAACATTCTCTCCCCAGTTTGGTGGGCCTAGGGAGAGAATCACTGCCTAACCTCCTTGTGGGCTTCATGGAAGAGTGATAGCACCCAGGCTGCTGCCAGATTCAATGCAATTCCCACAAAATACAATTGAATGCATGGAAGAAATTATATTGTGAAGCAACAGGGGCAGCTCCTTTCTCTCTGGGACCGCAGCACAGTGAAATGAAATGTGAGGGTTAGTTGAAAACAGAAGAACTGTCATACTGAATCTGACTAATTGTCAGGCTCCAGGGGTAGAAGCCCAAAAGGGGACAAGGGAAGGGCTGAGGCAGTGATCAGAAGGGCAACAGGTAGGTAAAGGAAACCTCTCTGCTGTTCTCCGATAGAAAGGAGACCTGCTGCTCAACACAAGAGCCAGGAAATCTGGCCTAAGAGAGCTTATGACTCATCATCAAGGTCAAGGAAGGGACTGAGGAATCAAAGCTACGAAGCTGGGAACCAGGGAAACAAGAAGGAACTTACAGGAAACTGGGAAGTTACAAAGGGGAACCAACATTAAGCAAGTGTCTCAGAAGGGACTAGGGGAACTACAAAGGGGAACAGTATACAGAGCAAAGAACTAATATACAGGGGGAGCAGAGAAGGAGAAATGGGGTGGTGGGACAACAAGGGGCTACTAGAAAAGTACTAGGACCTATGGGGAAAGCCAGGGTACTAACCAGGGGGAAGAATCACATACAACAAGAACTACAAGGGGAACAGGGGCTTTAACTAACTATAAGGAAGACCACATACAATAGTATATACAAAGAGAGACAGATACACAGTAAGAAAGCAAAGGTACAATCCAAGGTAATACCAATGTGCTAATAGGGGGAAGGGATCACATTCAAGACAACAACTACAAAGAAAACAGATACCTGTAGCTAACTAAGGGAGACAACATACAAGAGTATATACAAGAAAGGCAGTGATACAATTAGAGAGGGAAAGACATTCAACATAGAGGAGGAAGGAAGGGCAAATAGACAAGAGGAAAAGAACACAAGTAAACAGTACACTAACAAGGAGAAGCACAACTACCTCTGAGTGGTACACAGAGAAGGATCACAGCAGAAATAGATGTTCTGCCAACTTCCTGTACCTCCCAGCATGCCTTATGCCTTATATAAGGCTAGAAGCCAATCAGGAAGCCAGTGGGTGTGACCATACACAGAAGAGAAGGGAGAGAGAAAGGACAACACATGGGAAACAGTTTACACAGCAGTAGACCAGGTGGTGACGCACAGGCGCAGTGCCAGCCCCAGGGCACCAGGGGCACTGCCCCTACTGGCCACCGGACCTCCAACTTTTAAAAAAACTAACTTACTTACCTGTAGTTCTGGTGGTGCAGTGGAGTAGGGACAGTTCAGAGTCCCGGCATGGCTGTGTGAAGTCGCTCCGGTGCGCCGAACTTCCTGGTTCAGGAGTGCGCATGCACGAGTGTGTTGGTGTGCTCTGCGCATGAGCATATGATGGCAACAAAACAAACGCCAATGTCAGGACAGATCGCGCGGGGCGGCGGGGCCGCGAGGAAGGAGGGGACACAACTGAGGAGGAGCCGGAGGGAGAACTCAGGAGACTGAGCCTCAGGAGGGCAAAACTTCAAAGAACATGCGTTGGGTGGCTAGGGAGTGCCGTTCCAGTGCGTGTTCACAGAATCAGCAGCGCGTTACCAGGATTGCCTGGGGCACTGTTTCATTGAAGTCTACAGGGAGGAAACCGGCAGCTATAGCCCTTAACGCCTGGGGGGGGGGGAGCAATACATGGTGAATGTGTGTGTGTGTGCGTGTGACTGATGTGTGTGTGTGTGTGTGTACTCTATTGCTATTGGCCGGTGAACAGCAAGGTGGAGGGGGGAGTGTGGAGAGTGCTTAGTGACTGTTAACTTTTAAAGAGTCTCTGAACCCGGGTTTTGTCGGTGCACACCGGAATGAGACACTGAGACAGTAGTTTGGATAAAAACTGGCCGCACTCTATTGAAAATTAATCTACGCCTGTGGGAATTGCACTAGACAATTTGGATCCAGTATGCAAAACAAGCCACTTGCTTTTCAACCTGTTGACCAGGTAATGTCCCGGATGTACCCTCCGGTTACAGCTCTAACAGTCCCCAAACCACGTCTCCCCTTCGATCAGCACTCTGGCAAAGGCCAAAGGGGACATGCCCTCTGCGGGCGGGAGTAAGGATCAGGTGTGCACAAGGTGTAGGACAGTACATGTCCTTACCATAACAGCATCCACCTAATCCCAGGGCTGCCAGGCCAGGTGTATGCCGTCCCTGCATTACACCATGCCTGGCCTCCCCATCTCATAAGGAGATGACTTGTATTTACACATATTCAACACCCTGCCTGTCAAAACAGCATACTGGACCCCTGCCACTCAGGGGGAGTTGGGTCCCCAAACCCCCCGGCCCCCACCGCCTAGACCGATTATCAGCCCATTCAACATTTTTTCACTACAGTCAGGTATATGGCCATGCCGGCAGGTAACAAATGTACATCATCCTCCAAATACAGCTCCGGCTGAGAATGTGTAATTCCCTCGTGTTCTATGCACACGCCTCCTAGCCCTAACCACCACCTCCCGATCTCCCTATTTATTTGCTTCTGCACCCTGTCAACCTTTCCTGGATGTCGAGCCCTATCCCACCTAATTCTAGATATTAGCTTTGTAAAGCATATTAGCGCCCCAGGGAATTGCTGCCGCAATTTCAACAAATCTTGCTTCATTTCTATCACTAATTGCACCTCTTTTTTCACGGATATGTCATTCTCCCCAAGGTGAATGAGGATTATATCATCACCACGCTGTGTGGCAACGCAGCAGGGGGAACCAGGAAAAAATCCCCCCTCCCCGACCCCAGCCCACCTTGCGTCATGACGCAACTGGGCTGTCCGAGGGGGGGGTGTCAGTCAGCGGAAGCGGTGCTCCTTCCTGCTATGAGGGGGAGCCCGACAAAGATGCCGTCCCCACCATTTTGGCGGCGGTGCCAGCTGCATTTTCTCTCACTTGGTGTGTGAGGGTGGGGGCTGCCTGTGCACAGACCAGAGCCAGCACATATAAGGTGATTCTACCAGGTGCCATTTTATCTCTTTCTGTCTCTGACTCAGTTGGATCTTGAGAGAGAGTGAGCTTGCAGTTGGCCATCTGGCTGAATCTTTTTGGATCAATTCACTGTTAGATAAGAAACCAAAGCAAAAAAATTAACAGTTTAAAAAAAAACCCTTAAATGCACGAGTTTTCTTAAAATACAAAAAAACCCTCACAAACTCAGTACAATTACAATTAAAAAAACCTTCCACTCCATACATTGCAACAAAACATAAACGCCAAAAAACATAGAAATTATTTCAGAATTTGAGCAATATTTAATATTTTAGGACATCAACATACATGTAATATATGTACTTAATTCCTTACCATACATACTTTTATTCATTTTAATCAATAACTAAACTTTCACATTTTTCCATTATTAAACTTTAATTTATTATCATAATT
>QEPC01010671.1:2049833-2080444 GCA_003113815.1 Sphenodon punctatus
GGAATGTTGCAGGGGGGCAGCTCGAGGCTTGGGATGTTGTGAGGGGGCAACTTGGGGCTCAGGATTATTTATTTATTTATTTATTTAATATATTTATATCCCGCACCTCCTGCAAACAGGTCGGGGCGGCTAACAACTTTTAATTAAAACAATTTTTAAAATATGAAAACAATCATAAAAAACCTTACAAAAACAGGGAGGACAAAAATTTACAAAAAATAGTAAGGAAGGGTAGGGTGATAAAAACCCATTAACCCACCTTCCCCCCCACTCCCCAAAGGCCTGGGCGAACAGCCAGGTTTTACAAACTCACCGGAATGTTAAAAGGCTCGGGGCCAGGTGAGCTTCCTCCAGGAGGGAATTCCAAAGGCACGGCACGGCCACTGAGAATGCCCTCTCCATTGTGGCATCCCGCTTAACACGGGGGACCTCCAAGAAGGCACCCCCGGCAGACCGAAGGAGCCGCTCTGGGGCGCGGAGGGCAAGGCGATCCCTGAGGTATGTTGAGGGGGGGCAGGAGCTAGGGGCAGGGGTTGGGTGGCAAGTCGTGGCTCGGGATGTTGGGGGGGGCGGGAGCTAGGGGCAAGGGTTGGGGGACAAGTCGGGGCTCAGGATGTTGTGGGGGGGGCAGGTCAGGGCTCGGGGTTCGGGATGTTGTGGGGGAGGAGCAACTCGGGGCTTGGGATGTATTCTGTCTCTGATAGTGACCCGCACTGGGTTTTTCACAAGAAGTGAACAAACAGGTCAGATAGAAAAGGCAGTCTGCTAGTACCTGAGAGGATAACTGGGGTTTTTCTTAGGAAGCGATGTGGTGGGGCGGAAGGAGAGTCCATGAGATTGCACTAACACTTCAGGAAGGCTAGGGGTGGATGTGAGGACTCACTGGCAAGCGCCTCCCTCCAGCATGGCTCTGTAGTTCGGCTGGCAGCACAGGGAACCCCAGTGATGTCATCAACCCGCAGCATAGGCTGCAGCGTCCAGGCAGCATGCGGGGGCATAGTCACAACCCAGCGCCACATTCAAAATCCCTGAGGAAGGCAACCCTTGGGGTGAAGGACAGAAGTGGTTGTCCTGCCTGGGGTATGTGTCTGCAGCGACCCAAGACAGCCCCATCGAATTTGCCTGGGGGACTGCAGGTTAGTGTATGGGTCTGCGACCCCACTTTCCAGACTGTACAGCCCTAAAGCCAAGAGGCAGCATGTCTGGAGTGGGCTCGTCTGAGTCAGGACCTTCATCCTGTGGCCGGAATAGTCAGGTACTCTGGTGTTATTTCATAAGATAGGGGAGGGCTTGGAGGCCAGCTGACATGGGGATGTGGGGTGCTTGTCCCCTGTGTCCCTGGGCTGGGAACTGTCCTCCTAGAGAAAACCCCACATGGGCGGCACGGGACATGTGTAGAGAGTGATCCCTGAGCTGGTAAAGATAGTGTGGCTGGGTAAATTGACAATATTGCTGGAAGCAGTGGAGTTGTGGTTGGAGTGGGTGTTTGCCGGAGAACTTGGCATCCTTTGTCGTCTTTAACGGAGTGGAGGTGTTTGTGATAGGTTTCCTGGATGGACATGGAAGTCTGCTGCTGGTATATGTATGTTGGTCACTAGTTAGTCTCTATGGTGTTATCCTGCTCTTCTTTTGCTTGCCTCCACGCTAACACAGTTACTGTCTCTGGGCAGGTCATCTATGGAGTGACCTGTTCCCTGTTGTTCACTTTTAGCTTCCAGGATCTTCTGGCAGGGGCAGAGTTGAGCTGTCCAATTTGGAGAAGTTTAAGGGTGAAATCAAACAAGACAACAGTCCACTGCAGTCCGGGTTTGGTCAGTGCAGCCCCCACTTGCATGTTTAGTGCATCCAGCCCAATAAACGGGCAGCCTCCTGCATGTATTTCAAGCACTTGCAGGCAGCCCACTGGCAGCACCAGTGACAGTGAAAGCAAAGAGAGAGAGAGGAAGCGATCGCTCCTTGGTGGTTCTAGGATTTTTCACCCCTGACTCTGTGGTGCTGGCAGACCTGTACACACACAGGTACGGCACACAACCTAGTTGACGGGATGCAAACACATGGGCTCACATTTGCCTGTATTTGCCACATTTGTCTGCATGCTCTGAGACCCCGCTGAGAGTGGGAGCTGCAGGTCCAGTGGGTGTGGTCACATGGCCAGTGGAGGCAAATGCCTAGAAACTGGGCAGGTGAACACCCACCTGGTGTGGGTTAACGTCTCATTTATCAACACCTTAAATCACCTTCAAACAAGGGTTGGCAGGTCAAAGCAGCATGAAAACTTGGGGCTAACTACAAGACCTGGATGTTTGTGACTGTGGTGAGATACAGACCATGGAACACCTTCTGGTCTGTTTAGTTCTGGGGGAACCCCTGTACTGCAGAGAACTTTCCCAGGGCCACTGACTGAGCTATACCATGTGCCAGCACTGGAGAGAGAGATGAGCATGGTGGCAGGACATGAAAAAAGAGAGAGCTTCCAGCAGAGATTTCATCTCCTAACTAGAGCGGAAATGAATTTGCAGTTCTAAATTCACAATTCGGTTCCAATGGAGCTGAAACAAGTACCCCCCCAAAGTGGGTAAATTAATCAAATATGGCCTACTCAAATGGAAAATGGAAATTTGGGTAATAACTGATATCTATTTATGCTCTGTCAGGTACCTGCTGAAAATGGCATAACTGAAACACCAAAATTACTGAACTGAAAAACTGAAGGAAAAAACAAAAATTGAATTCCTGAAAAAAATGGGTATGTGGGGTACCCATTTCAGTCGCAGATATAATTTGGTTGCTTGAAGGTCTACTAAAAATGTAAATAATACACACAAAATAATAACCCACTACCCATTTCAGCTCTGCACCTTACCACCATAATATGCAAATGCTCATGAGGGATAATGGCTTGCAGATGGGGAGTACCAACTGAAGTAGCTAATAACACTGTGGCAGGGTGGATATTCTTTGCAGGATCAAGACCCCAGAGAATTGGAGCACTGGCCCTTTAAGAATCCAAGACTGGGCTAATTGGGTCATGTGATGCAAACCTGGGCTGAGGGGGGCAGTATAAAGCCCAGAAGCCGCAGTAAGTTACAGAATGGAGTGTGGAGGTGTGTTGAAGAGAGTGTTACAGAGTGACGATGTGAAGCAAACAGTTGCCACCAGGCTGGTGTGAAGCCTGGAACCAAGGGTTTGTGGAGGCCTTAACACTTGGGAGTAGTCATCCAGCAAATCTATCCTATAGATGGAGCTTTGAAGAAGCAGGTGGGATATACCCTGTAATGTGCACAAAAGGAAAGCTTGGCTTAGATGGGTGTGAGTTGCTCAAAGGGAGGACACCCCTGGAGACCCACTTGTTGGTGGGATAAGCCCCTATAAGAGAGGTAAGGAACTGGCTGTGAGTGGCAAATGGGAGGCCAGTGAGCAGTGACACTCCAAGCCAACCTGAGACACCCTGTTGTGGAGAGTCTGAGGGGAACATTGTGTGGGAACTGCACAGCTAATTCCCTATATAGCGGTGCCAGAAAACTATAAGGAGAAGTGTGCCCTGGCATCTGCTACAAAAACCCTCTGAGCATTCACACAATGGCCCTTTTCACACAAACACTCTAACACTGATAAAATGGGTGTTACATTTTATTATACAAGTTGTGGGGCTGCAGGTGTGCTCTATAGGTGCCCTGCAACATATATAATAAAATGTAACACCCATTTTATCAGTGTTAAGAGTGTCTGTGAAAATTCTTTACCACAAGTATTCTGTTCTTTAACCTATTGTGTGAATTGGGCCTAAATGGAGTTTAAGATGCACCTGTGCTGTAATTACACTTCAAACTGATGTGTTTTATTTGCCAAAATTCAATATTCACCTATAATTATGCAAAAATGGTGCATGCAGTCATACAAGCAAAAGGCACATGGTTGGGTTTTTTGTTCCTGAAAACATGGGCGTTAGTTCTGTGGTCAAGGCTGTAGAGCAAGTTGGTGTCAGAACCAAGGCCAGAATGCTGCAATTCCTGGATATTATTAGCCCATTTGTCAGCCCATCACTCAAGAACATCTCTCTCTAATAAAACAGATCCTTAAAACATCTAATAGAACATCAGTGAACGAACGACACTGAGATCATTTTTATTTGGTTGGGGGAGACAGGGGAAGTCAAGTTTTAGTACCAATACTAGAAAAAGTTCATTTTATTGAAACAGCCATTCAGAAACAGAACCTCATCTAGCTATGTCCTTGTAGGTTTGATCTGATGGAAGAGAAAGCCATTGAGGGGTTTCGGGACTCTCAAGGAGCCTCTCGTCTGTTGTAGTTCTCTGGAAATTGCATTGCTCCAATCCAATTTCTGCTGACACAGCAGGCAGACAATTTGATGCTGCTACAGATTGTGGAACAGTTTGACTTTTAAAAAAAATAAAATAATGACAGTAATATTTCATGAGGAGAAAAAAATGCTTTCATTATTCCCTATGGGAGCAGAGTCAGAAAATAGTTAAAACTCAACTACTTCCCAAAAGCTGAAGCAACAGCTAATCCTCAAGTTTAGCTCACCTGAAGCAAATCATTGTATAAAAACTGCCACATATTCCCTGTAGGTCCTAGCTTGGTCCCTGGTCAAAATGTAGCCTGTGGTTGCTCTTTTCATCAATACAGAAGTGCAGCCTTCAGAGATTACATTTCCCAGCATGCAGTGTTCCACCATAATCTGAATGGCTTGAAGGAGATCAGATAGAGATGGAATGCTGAATGCTAAGGTAGATCTGTGGCCTGCTTTTCTCTATTAAAGGGCATCTGTAATTAGGCCCATTTTATGCCAAATGGGTGTTGTCTGTGCAAATAGTCAATGTTACCCTTGGTTGGGCAAAGTCTGGATGCCCCTGTCCTAAATCTGGAAGTATGAAGTCTATGCTACTCAAACCAAGTAACAGAATATAAAATAAATATTTTTAAAGTATGGTGGAAAATATGGAACATCTTTCTTTACCCTGCCCTTTTCTGGTGTATGTATTGACATACATGATGGTGATTTCATTTGGCTAAAAGTTCCAGCCCCATGCATTATACATGCATGCAGTTGGCATCTTTGTCAACCAATCTAAGCCATTTTAATAACATAATCTCTAATCTACTTTGACAATGCCTAACAAAGAATGCAGGGGATTAAAAAAAAAACACCTCAAGAAAAACAATCAAAGATTTACTTCATATTTTATGAAATTAGACTATATCAAATGTGTAATAAAAATATTTTCTATAGGATTTTGAAATATATACATATATAAACTACCTTGATTTTAATGCCCTGATGCTATTGATGTGATTTCTATCTACAGTATCTAAGTATAGCTAATTAGAGGCTGCCCAGCAACCTCTTAACATACCTCAGAACAGTGATTACAAGACAAAAGGGCCTTGTCTTCACCACAATTCAAACCATGCTTGAAAACAAGATTTGAATTCTCTTCCCAACTCCCACTGAAGTCAAAGACTCCTGTTGACTCTGAGAGTCTTATCAGTTGCCCAGGACACAGTGTGCAAAACCAAGCTGTGATGAAGCTGTTCATAGGACTCTTTCCCAGGTAAGCAAAACAGGAAAGTCAGGGGAAAATTTCAAGACAGTTTGGCCCTGTCTATAACACTCGGCTCAGAATCTGTTTTATTGAGTGTAGGTGATGCATGAGTTATGAATGGTGGGGAGCATGGCACAAAGGGTCTGAGGGAGTTGTATCAGGTGGACAGGCAGTTAGACTTCACAAATCTCCATCCTCATGCCCCCTTAGCTATGCTGTTATGTTGGTGCACTGAAAATTGGGGTAGACAGCTTAAGGAGGCTTGAGGGGATCTTCAAAAATCTAGAGGGTGGGACAAGTGTCCTCCCCACATAACATATTTGAACTGATCTTGAACTGTGTCAAAAGAGTGTTCAAATTGATTTAGTTCAAACCTAGACAAAGCATACAGGTCCAAGTCTGAACCCTTAATGCTGCCAACAAAACTCTCGCCAGATTGCTGATTGTGTAGTGAGAATAGGCTCCAGCGCCAAGTCTCTAACATCCCTGGTCTTATCACTAAGCTTTCTATTATACTTTCAGGTAGGTGCCATGGGAGTTCTCTTGTTTTAGAGAGTTAATATGAGGGATCTGACTTCCCACGGAGGAGAGCTTCTCACTGAGCTTCCGGTTCATCTGCTCCATGTGTCTGCTGTTCTTCCTGGCTTGCCGCAGGGACCGCTTGACTTTCTTAACGCGGTCTCTCAGTTGTTTGTTGCGTTTCTCCAAGGTTGCCACCTTCTGCTGCAGCTTCTTCACTTGATCTTCTTCCTCAAACAAGGCTTTCTGGACAGAGGAGCACATGAGCTGAGGAGACAGAAGAAAGCAAACAAGACACATGAGCTGCAGAACAAAAAGTCAGGAAGCCATTTTGCTTTCTCAGGGTCAAAGCAAATTCCCCATGCCACACAGACAGACTGGCCCAAGTCCTCGACAGTACTGCCATAACAGCTTTCAAAAACTTAGGAGGCAACCCTCCAGCCATTAAATTCAATGGGGACTGAGACACTGACTTCACTGATGGAGGATTGTGTCTGCCTTCCAACCTCTGCTTTATTGGAGTGTAAAAAATGACTAATACCTCAACTTGTTAAGATCTTAAAGTACTGGAAGCGTGTCCTAGAGATACTTTCAGACACCACTGGAAGTCCTGACAGCTGCACTGGAGAAGGTATTACCTCTGGGCAATCTTCTGTTGGCTATTTCCATGACATCTGAATGGATCTACCACATGGAACCCCAAGGTGATCTGTGGTAAAAGTCTGAAAGCGGCCTAGGGTTTATCAGTGGCATTTAGATATTTGGAGCATAAATGATGTAGACTTAACTTTGTGTGTTTGAATCAGCATGTGCTTATCAAAGCTTTGAGCGTAGCCCATTGGCTTCTGCCATTTACCAACACTCTCATCTAGAGCCAGGTGTTTGATCACTCATAGCTGAGGTTTTGGTCCAAATCTGCCCCTTGCTCAGGGCTGGATCCAGGCAATATAACCAGCACCGCACAAGGACCTGTTTGCTGGGAAGCCCCACGGGAACCATCCAGTACATGAGGTCTATGAAGAAACTTGAACTGACAATGTTGGTGTGAGAAACACTGGTATAAACCTAGAGGAAAGTTAAATAGGGAGATGCAGGTAGAAGTCCAGCAGCAGGGTGGGGGCTAGCTAGTGTTTTGCACACAGTGTAACATGCATGATTATCTTCCTCTTGGGGAGAGATTGTGTGTGTGTGTGCAGTTGGTGCAAAGAGCTCTTGTCTCTTAGAGAAAGAGTGCAGTCTCTGGAGGCTAGAGTGGCTGAGCTGGAAGAAATAAGGCAGATTGAGACGTTTATAATGGAGACCTTCAGGGACATAGTAAAGCCGTTCTATCTCTCCTCTTGCAGCCCCTGTGCTGTTTTGGAGGAGGTCTTGGGGAAGGAAGGCAACAAGCTGTTATGGTGGGAGGTGATCCCATAGCTGGGACCTGCCTTTCAGATGATGTCATTGTATCCGCTCACACTGAGAATACTTCTCCAGGGGAGGGAACCCAAATGGACAGCAATAGGATGACTGTAGTAGTGGGCAATTTGATCATTAGGATTGTAGACAGTGGGGCTTGTGACAGCTGTGCGGACCACATGGTCAATTGCCTGCTGGGTGTGAAGGTCACACCCTTGGCCATATTATAATTCATTTTAGAAAATGAGCTTGTAAGACTACTATCGGATGAGCAACATGGGCCACTTTGAGAATATTTTCCAGGGCCGCTCTAAATTCCCAATCTGGCCCTGGGCAGCAGTTAAAAAGACAAATCAAATGCTAGGCATTAAGGAATAGAAAATAAAAAGGAAAGTATTATAATGCTGCTGTATAAATTGTTGGTATGACCCCCACCTAGAACTGGAAATGGTTCAGAAAAGGGTAATGATAATGAGGATGATAGAAGGGATGGATTGAATTCCATATGAGGAGAACAGGTTGGGGTTGTTTTCAGCTTGGAGAAGAGGCAATTAAAGATATGATAGATGTTTATAAAATCATGAGTGACTATTTAATGATTTCTACCCCACCCCATCTAGCCTCACGACAGCTTGGGACAGCTTACATAATTTAAAACAGATAAAAATATACAAAAAGGGGGGGGGGGAGTTACAAAGACAGTAAATATTATAAAAAGAGATAAGACCTGTGTCACCGGAGGGGGTCCCTTGGCTGATTCTCCCTGGCGTTCTGCTTGCGGTCACCCCACACAGGGTCAGGAACACTCGTGGACTAATGCCCGTCAGGTTAGAATGGTGGCCGTTACCTCCGATTAGGGAGAACAGGTCTCTATCATCATAGGGCGCCACTGAGTGGGGTTCCCAGAGCCAGCCCCTACACACACACGAATACAGTTGTCCTGGGCACAGGGGCTAGGAGGTAGGGGAAGGTACACCCCGGGGGGGTTGGTGCCGGGGGCCCCACAGGAGAGGGGTAACGGGGCACGCACACACAAGCTAGGGTCCAAAAGTCAGAAACCTCAAAAGGGAGGGGAAGGGGGCAGCAGACACTCACACTCCACAAGCTCAGCTTTCACGCGCACCAACACTTACTTCAGGAAGGTCAGGGAAGGGTCACACAGACGTCGGGGCTCCACACTCACTCCACAGTCGTTTGGGGTACTTGCAAGTCACTCAGGCACACGCTAAGCACTTGGCCGGTTTCCCAAATCACCAGCGCCGCCGTTCTGGCGGCGCTGGGCTTTATCCTGAGGGCCCCGCCCCCGTGCGCGCTCGCAATCGCTCCGAGCGTCGCACCAGGGGCGGGGGCACTCCCACGTTACGTCCTGAGCACGGGGGCGTGGTTTCCCGCCCTGAGACGCCCGTAGAACGTGCGGGCGTCGGCAGGGGCGGGGCTTGGTGTAGCGGCGAAGGCGGGGGTTGTACTGGGGGACCCGGCGATGGAGCCTGCACTGCGGTCACTCTCCTGGGGCTGCGCCGTCGCGCCCCTCTCCCTCGCATACCTCCCTCTTGCTTCAGAGTCCTAACAACCTGCTGGCTAAAAATTCCACCCCCTATCCCGTTACCCCCCTCCCCCTCCTCCAAAGGCCTGAAAAAACAGCCAGGTCTTAACACTTAAGGCCCGGCGGAAGGCCAACAAGCTGGGACCCAGGCGAGCCTCCTCTGGGAGGGAGTTCCACAGCTGCGGTGTGACCACTGAGAATGCTCTCTCTATCGTGGCCCTCCAGTTTACCTGGGGGACCTCCAAGAAGGCGCCCCGGGTGGATCATAGAGATTGTTCCAGGGCCAGGGAAGTGAGGTGGTCTCTCAGGTAGGAGAAAGTAAATAAGGAACTGTTGATTGCCCTTCACAATAAAAGAACACTCTGAAATTAAATGGCAACAGATTTAAAACTAACACAAGGAAGTTCTTTTTCACTCGGCAGACAATACAGTTGTGGAACGTCTTGCCAGAGAAGGCACCGAAAGCCAGCTCCATAACTAACTTCAAACAGAAATTGCATAAATTCTTAGATGATAGAGCCATACACACCTACTAATTCATGCTTAAACCTCTGGCTACCGGTAGCTGGGCATGGTTAGCAGAAGATAAGTCACCTGCTTGTTAGGGGTGTGCACCAGGGACCCAATTCAGAATTTGTAATTTCATTATTACTTCATTATTATGAAGCTTCAGATTTTATAATTCCGTTGTATATAAATTCGTTATTGTCATTAGGTTTGGGTTTTTTTTCCTATTGATTTCTAAGGGAAATTGATTTCTGGCTGTAACTTCTTAATTTTGTATCCAATTTACTTGATATCTGGACTGATAGTACCCCTTATTCAAGGGATCATCCCTGCTAACTTATATAAAGATTGGATAAAGGGTCCCAATTCTTCCAGCAATTGATGTGTGCATAAACTATAAAACATTTGCAGCTATAACATCTTTGATTTCCATGCAATTTGGGTGGAATTTATACTCATTGTACCCATCCTAAAAGGGATTGTCCCTGCCAACTTCGATTGGATAAAGGGTCCTCATCTTATTAGCAATTTAATCATTTCATGGTTTTTACACACATTTCCAGGTGTAGCGTCTTTGTTTTCTATCTGATTTGGATGAACTTTTGACAGCTTATTCCCCTCACCCAAGGGATCATTCCTGTCAAATATCAGAAGGCTTGGATAATGGGTCCACATTTTATAAGCAATATTGGTTCCATGATTTTAACAGATTTTTTACATTTCCTTAAATCACTTGCAGGTGTTGCTTCTGTTTAAACTATAGAGGTTTTAGTAGATGCAGTCATTTCCTTTTTGGAGCATTTGTACAGAGAGTGAAGAAGACAGGAGGAGGTGGGGAGAGCAGAGGAGGAACAGGTGCCAGAGGCTCTGGCTTCAGTCCCTGGCACCCCAATTTGTGGGCATACATGTTGGAGATTAGGTGCAGAGTTCTAGCCATGGCTGGGGTTGTGCAGCTTGGCAAAAGCTTATATTTGCTCCCCAGTGCCCACCCCCAAGCCTCCCTGACTGAAGTTATTGGGTACTGGGAAGTTGGAAGCCTGGGAAGCATCTTCAGAATCACAGAATCTTAGAGTTGGAAGGGACATCAGAGGCCATCTAGTCCAAACCCCTGCTCAACGCAGGAAATCCACAGCTACAGCATCCCTGACAGATGGCCGTCCAGACTCTGTTTGAAAACATCCAGTGAAGGAGATCCCACCACCGTCCGAGGCAGTCTGTCCCACTGTCTAACAGCTCTTACCATTAGGAGTCCTTCCTAATATTTAGCCGAAATCTGCTTTCTTGTAATTTGATCCCATTGGTTCTAGTCCTGCCCTCAGGAGCAACAGAGAACAAGTCTGCACCATCTTCTATGTGACAGCGCTTCAGATATCTGAAGACAGCTATCATGTCTTCCCTTAGTCTTCTCTTCTCCAGGCTAAACACCCAGCTCCTTCAACCTTTCCTCACAGGACTTGGTTTCCAGTCCCCTGACCATCTTTGTCATTTTCCTCTGAACACGTTCCAATTTATCAATGCCCTCCTTAAAATGCGGTGTCCAGAATGAGGTGAGGTCTCATTCTGGACCTTCAGATGAGGTCTAACCAGTGCAGAATAGAGTAACTATTACTTCTCATGACCTGGACACTATGCTTCTGTTAATGCAGCCTAAAATTGCATTAGCCTTTTTAGCAGCTGCATTACACTGCTGACTCCTGTTCAATTTGTGATCAACTACAACCCCAAGATCGTTTTCACGTGTACTGCTGCCAAGTCCAGGTATCAACCATTCTATACTTGTGCATTTGATTTTTCTTACCTAAATGCAGAACTTTACATTTATATTTGCTGAATTTCATTTTTTAAATTTCTGGTCCAACTTTCCATCCTGTCAAGATCATTTTGAATCTTGTTTCTGTCTTCTATCTTGTTTTGTGTCATCTGCAAATTTGATAAGCATCCCCTCTGCTCCTTCATCCAAATCATTAAAAAAATTGTTGAGCAGTACAGGGTCCAGGACCAAGTCCTGAGGCAACCCCACTCTATACCTCCCTCCAGATTGATGGGGAGCCATTTATGAGCACTCCTTGGGTATGGTTCTTCAACCAGCTGTAAATCCACCTAACAGTAGTATTATCTAGCCCATATTTAACCAGCTTGTCAAGAAGGATATCATGGGAAACTTTATCAAATGCTTTGCTGAAATCAAGATATACTACGTCTATGGTATTCCCAGGATCTACTAAACTAGTAACTCTATCAAAAAAGGGAAATAAGATTAGTCTGGCATGACTTGTTCTTGACAAACCCATGCTGGCTCCTAGTAATCACAGCATTGTTTTCTAAATGCTTACAGTTTTACTGATTTATAATCTGCTCTAGAATCTTTCCAGGTATTGATGTCAGGCTGACAGGTCTGTAGTTTCCCATATCCTTCTCAAAGAATGAGCCTATACTAGAGATTCTCTTATGTTTGTCACAGTGGTATAAGATGCATCCAGGCTGGTCAACTGGCCAGCAGAAATGTCAATCATATATCCTCATTCTGTGCTGTGCCCACCCAAGGCCCCCTACTTGTTACTAGGAAGCTGGAAGCATCTGTTTAGGAAAGAGCCAATAAGAGATTCTCTTATGTCCTCTGTCACAGTGCTTCAGGGTGTGTTTGGGGTCCCAGTTGGCCAGCCTGGATGTGCCAATCATGTCTCTTGAGTACTGGGATGTTTCCCCCTCCCCTCTGCCTTGCTGCCTGAAGTTTTTATTATGTCCTGAAATTTTAGTATTTGTCCCCAAATTTTCAGGACTTGTATTTGCATGACTTCTGTTAAAATCACAAACCTTCGATTGCTTATAAAATTGGAGGCCTTTATCCAATCTTTCTGAAAGTTGGCAGGTATGATTCCTTGCATGAAAGGTACACCAAGTCCAATTTTCATCCATATTGGATGCACAAAAAAGTTTCTACAGATGGAAATATGTGTGCAAACAACAAAACATAAATTGCTTATAGAATCGGGACCTGAAAGAGGGTGGGGGGAAAGGGACTTGTCCACATCTTTCTGCTCTAGCCATGTCCCCTTTGGAGCATCATGGCATCACAATGTCTCCGAGGGAGCGGGGCAATGTCAGAAAAGGGTTGGGGAAACACTTTGCTCTCCCGCCTCCTGCCTCCCTGCCTCCCCCACTACCTCTTAAAAACTAACTAGTTCTTGAAAACTAAGGCAAGGGAGACGGGTGAGGGTGGGTCTTTATTTATTTTTAGAGGCAGGGTATTTATTTTTTTGAATTTTTGTTTTTGGCATCCCCCTCCTTCTCCTCTTCCCTTCGGGGGGATGGCCCTCTCCTGTTTCCCCCCTTTTTATATTGTTTTTTATGGTTTTATATTTTATATGGATTTTATGTGTTTTTATAATGTAAGCTGCCCCGAGCTGCCTCGGTGGGATATTAAATATTTTTTTTTAAATAAATAAATAAAATCTAGCCATAACCTAGAGAAATATGCTTTTCAGCTGGAATCTGGAAAAAACCTGGAGACTGGCTGTTTTTAAACAATACCTGTAGAACATTCTAGGGGTTTTTATGTTCTTCTGAAGATGACCATCTAGAACAATAAAAACTGTAATGCTTCCGGCTTGCTTCAGAATGTTTTTGTAAAACACCTTTTTCAAGACTTTATCAAAACGTTCCAAATGAAGAACATTATACAACAGTCATTTTTACCATCTGCCCAGGCAGAACGTTCTAATCCATTAGACATCTGGGAACTTTCCTTTACATCCAGGAACTTAGTACTCTAATAGACATTACAACAGTGGTTGTTTAGCTACATAATCAATCTGGTGTCTGATGACGTAATTCTGACAAGTCAGGTAAGAATCAGTTCGGAACGGTATAGTGTGGTTGTTTGAAAACAGCCTCTGAATCAATCCCCAAAAGGCAGTAAACCTTCATCCAGGTATCCACACAGTCTTGCAGTTCTGACCCAGCCAAAAATCCTACCGGCTTTCAGTAGGACTGATGCTACAGTCACAACTACAGACCCATCCCATCCCTTGTAAATCCTCCTGGATGAAAGATCATGAGAATAGCTAACAAGCTGTGCAATTATACAGTTAACAAACCCCTTTAAAAGGTAGAATTATGAAAACGTATTTTAACAATATGTTGGTAAGACTGTAAGTATTCATCACATTTCACTCTACACAATCCTACTGAGTTTAGTAAGCAAGCCATGATTCTGCACCATTACAGTCAACGGGTGCAAGCAATCAAGCTCCTGATGCTGAGTTTGTTCACTTTTCCCCCGCAGATCAGTAGTTTCATTGTTTGACTCCATTTTGAAACTTAAATATAATCCCATGACCCTGAATGACAAAGACATGCAGTGTATATCTATTGTCAGTTGGTTCATGACGTGACCTCCAGTCTGACCCACAGCTGATACAACCTCCAACCCACAGTTTAGGAACCTCTTAAACTTTCTAAGGTTTAGTGTTAAGTGAACGTACAAAAAAGTCACTCTTACTATATTTGCTGCTTCTTTTAACAGCATGAACCTAACACTGTTTGTGTGGCATCACTTCAGGGGAGCTGGACACAGCAGCTTAAACACTGAGTTGTAGGAAAGCATTTCTCTTAAATGTGAAATGGAGGGATTGGTATCTTAAGCTGTAGTGGTCATGTGACTTTTGATCAAACACGTGGGAGGAATGGCTTCTATTGCTTTGGCTATTTTTTACTTTGTGTTACTTATTCTTCTGGTTGTTGTGTGTGTAAGCGTCTTGGAGCTTTGGGTATGCCCAAGCACAGAGATCAAAATCTACATAAATCAATAAAGCCTAGCAGAAGTAATGAATAAGGGCATGTTTTTATGTACCGTTTTTTCCATCCTGCTTTGTAATGTTTTTCAGCAACCCAAAGGGGAAAAATAGGCTTTGACAGCTAATATTTCATTTGCTTTGGAAAAGCACCAGCAGCCGAAAATCTCTACAGAATAACACAGCAGCAGCTGCCAGTTGCAGTTGGCTGCTTTGATTCAGTCAGTTTATAAGGACATTCTGGGACTTTGTGGGGGAAAGAGCAGTTTGTGATGAATGCACCCCCAAAGGAGCTGTTTTTAAAGGCATCCCCAAAGGAGCTGTTTTGAAGGTATATTCCCAAGATACAGATAACCACAAAGAAAAGCTTGAGCATTATTTTGAAGAGAAGAATGCTTACTCACTTTTTAAACAATGCGCAGTTCAGGTAAAATTGGAGAACAGTTTAAACACAGCCAATCTCTGTGCAAAGCTTCACTGGACCAATATTTAATCACCATTATTTTTGTTACGTTTTTACAAGATTGTTCTTATGTGGCTGCCAAGTATAGCTTCTTAAGACAACTTCTGACTAGCAATGGATAAGACTTCACTTTCGCAGAAGACAGACGATCCCTCATCAAGGCTGAGAGGGTCTTCTTCAAACATTTGGTTGAAGGGACAAGCTCTCCAACTAGATGGCCCATGAGTCCAATCCAGTATGGCAGCTTTTGTGTTCCTAAAGCAGGGTTCCATTGAAATGGCTTGCTGCTAAGTTTATCACAGTCACACCTGCTGATTTTGTTTTTTGTCACTAATACTTCTACACTATGCACCTCCTTCCTGTTTTATGAGGCAAGATCATTGTGGGCTGGAGCAGCTATAATTTTCATTAGCCCTGAAAATTGGAGAATGAGCTACATTCTATACCCTCTCAAGCATCATCATTGGAATTGTGCCACTGAATTCCAATTACCTCTTTGTAAAGCCACTGAGGACAACTAGTAGGGTTGCCACTGTCCACAAGGCTTTGAACCAAATGGGTTGAGACTGTGCTGGAAAGGAACTTTCCTGCCCCATTCTGATGCTGCCATGGTATCTTTGGAGTATCATGATGGCAAGACACTCTGAAAACTCAATAAATAAATACAAGGGTAGGTCACATCAGAAAGGTGGTAGAGCAAAGGGACTCTTCCATCTCTTTCTGGTCACACCCTCTTTGGAACTTTAGGACATCATGATGTTCCACACAGGGCGGGGCTACATCAGAAAGGGAGTGCCTCTTTGCCATGACCCTTTCTGGCATGTCCTTGTCTCCATCATCCCCTGAAGCCCTGATTTTCTCCTGAGTTAGCCAGGTGCCCCTGGATAACCCAGAAAAATTGGGGCTTAACCCAGAAATGACTGCAGGGGCACAGCTAGGCTTGAATGGGCTCTGGTGCAGGAGATGGAGTGGCTGCACCAGGATTCATGGGCAACCTAGGCTCATGGTGTAGCTGCACTGCCTGTTCCTATTACAGCTTATGCCCTTGGATGATTGGTTTAAGCCCTGAAACTGGGGAGAGGTGATAACCCTACCCATCAGCATTGGAGCAGACCAAGTAGCTTGAGAAGCCTTTGTTACTGTAGTGCGGCACTTGATGGAAATATTCAAGCTTGACTCTCGTCTCTAAGGCTGAAACGAGATTTCGCCAAAATGGGAATCTTGTCAAAATCCTATTTCCTGATACCCTCTTGGTCAAATCGAGAACCTCTCAGTAATGTCTCAACAGACATTTCGTTTCTTGATTTACTGACTTTCTGCTTACCGGGATCCCATTTACCACATTGCTGGTTACTGTTTTGCTGTCCATTTCAAATCCTGAGAAGTAATACCAACGCAGTAACTCATTTCTTGCACTCCATTTTCCCTTCTACTTCCCTTGCAGCCCTGCCAAATTTCATGCACACTGGTTGGACTACAAAATAATTACAGTCAGACATACATTTATAAGTTAATTGCTTATACCACCAGGACCAGGTATCCAATACTTCTGAAAGCTGGCATAGATTAGTAACCTTGGGGAGGGTATAATCTTGCAAAGCACCATCCACATTAGATGGGAGACAAAGAAGTTACAGCCAGGAATGTATATGCAGATTTTTGCAAAATAACATAATTCAGCTGCTTATAAAATTGGATTCATTTATCCATTCCTTCTGAAATTTGTTACGCCTAATGCCTTTTCTTGCCTCCTTCTTGGTTTCATCCAAATATAATAAAAAATTAAAAAGTTACAGCCAAACATGTGTTTTCCATTGAAACCAATGGAAATCAAAAATTAATTTTTGATATTTATGAAAATGAAAGATTTAAATTATGAAAGTGAAAACTGAAAACCAATAATGACATAGGTCCCTGGTGCACACCTCTAGTTGACAGGGGTGGGGCAAAAGATCAATTGCACCCTTTCCTGGCATAACTCTGCCCCTTACAGAGCATCGTGATGTCATGAGCCTCTACAGGGAGCAGGGACCATGACGGAAACAGGGAAGGAAATTCCCTAGGGCCCTCCCCATTTCTGATGTGGCCTCCCCCTGCTACTCCTGGAAGCCCCAATTTCTCCTGGTTACCTGACTTGAAGAAACCAAAGGCTTCCCTTGTAGCCGGGCCCAGAGACTCTTGGTCAAAACCCAGAGTTTCTGGGTGAAACCTGGAAAGGTGGAAACCCTAATTTAGTGGTTTTATGCTGGCTCTAGCTGAGGCCAGAACTTGCTGCTTGGCCTCCAATTGCATTTCTGAAAGTGATGGAGAACTGGATTTTGCTTCCATGCAGACCATATTAACTCTTTCAAACTATATAATTATGCCTCCTAGACCTATTTCCTTGTGGCTGGAAAGCTGCTTTAGCTAGAAAATGTTGTATGCATGACTGTGTGTATTATCCAAGCTCAGTTATAATACAAAGTTCTGAAATGCAGAGATGGTGCCCAAGCATGCCTCTGATCCAGTGGCTAGGCTATACAGTTTAAAAAACCATTGTTTTTCCTCAGTGCAATACCCAAAAGACAATGGTGAATTCTCATTAATATAACATGGCAAAAAGGTTCACTGAAGAATGCCTTCCAGAACAACCAGCAGGGAGAGCTATAGGTATGTCAAAATGGAAGGTTCTGTCGCTTTCACACTGCTTTGGCAGACTTGCTTTAACAGATATTTGAGTTGGCACCAGCCTGTCCCTTCCTCTCAAAGGCAGCGGCGGTGGCTTCTGGAATCGCTGCCAGCCAGGAAGCAGCCCAATCCGCCCTGAGGTGTGGTGGGTGGGACGCTGACCACCCGAATGCTCTGAGAAAGAATGAGCAGAATGTGGCTAATAGAAAAGCGCAGACAGACGGGAATGGTGAAGAGCTAGAAGAGGAAAGAGGAGACTTGTTTTGGAAGCTGATAGTGGCAGCTCTACTGCGGCTGAAGGGAAAGGACTGCTCTGCTGCTCAGGCAATTGCACTGATACTTCAGTGGCCTCAAAAGGCACTACAGAGCGAGGTGCAAGTTTTTACAGCTGTGGTCCTGTGGGGATGTAACACAGCACTACAGAGTACAGACAGGTTTTATGGATGCATTCCCACAACCATACCACATCGGGCATTTTTACACTAGAGGAGTTCCAGAGGAGTGGGAAGGCGACTGGAATAAGAAGAATGAAGTCAAGATGTTGTTTGAGGGACAGAGGAAGAGCAACGGTGTAGCAGGCCCGGACTCATGTCCCAATTATGGTCCACCCACGGGCAACGGTTGTGGTNCCCCCCCCCCCCCCCAAGAACAAAGAGGCATTGGGTGTCTTTAGACATAACGTCAATGGGTGTCTGAATGTGTGTTTTGACCTTGATAGGAACACCGGTTTGTCCCTGTGTTCACCATGTGGCGCTGCTTAGACACGCACCACATCATGGGGCAAATCAGTGTTTTGCTCGCCACCCGATCTCAGCACGCAAGCACTGCCACCTAGTTCCCCATGTTGTACCTGCTAGCATGCCACGCGATAGCATTAGACTCCGCTCTGGCCACGTGTTCAGCCAGAACATCCAAATTGTCCTTGTAATGCAATGGTGTTCACATTGTGTGTTCAACGGGTGGCCAAATTGGTGTTGGGGTTGTTATGGTGCTTATACACAACGGCCAAACACGTGCGTAGGGGTTCTGACACCTGATCTTCGTTATGTCTAACGATGCCCATTGTCTCCATGGGAGGACGGGGCAGCAGGTGGGGGCAGGGCTTACCCATGAAGGTGACACCGCCCCAAGCTCCTAGCAGCCCCGCTGAAGTAGCAGCAGCAACCCAGCTAGGAAGGAGATTTTAAGAGCTGGTGGCAGGTGGGGACAGCACTCCACGTCTGCCACCTGGGTGGAGGCGGAGTGCTGGCCCTGCTGCCCTGCTCAGCCTGAATGTTTCCTAGCTCTGCTCAGGCTGCTTGCAAAGAGTCCCCTCGGAGTCCAGGGCCAGGCCCAACTGAGCCATCTCGCTCTATGGTAGCTGCTAGTGCTACCCCTGAGAGGAAGGACAGAGGTTTCCTGAGGACAGCAGGAAACAAGGGAAATTCCCCTGAACAGTATGATAAGCATAGTTCCTTGAGTAGGAACCTGCCCTGCCCTCTTTAACCCAACAACCCCAAAGAAGAGCTTGCCTTCCAATATGGGAAGTCACAACCTGAGGGGTCTGATGACTTGAAGAAGGACTAGGTGCAAGTATGTAATTGTGCCTACACTAAATAATAGCATTTTGTTGGGAAAGGAACGAGTGTGTGACTGATTTGGGGCCTAATCCAGTGAGGATTCTCACTCTAGCAGGCCTACAGGATTAAAAGGGAACATACAATGAGTATGGTAATCTGGGAAGGTGGCACTTTAGATTATCAGAGTTCAGTGGTAATTTTGTCTCCTAAATGTACCTTGCATTTGAGCCTTGCTTAGCTAAGATGCTCAATGCTTCCAAACCCAGCTTCCATCAACCATTAAAAATCAGCATTGGATCAAATGGAAGTGACGGTTGCTATTCAGACTACTGGAACATTCACAAGTTTTATCTATAAAACTACAGTATATTTGGAAAATATCTAATTTTCTTTTTAAAAAAGATATCTGATTTCTGAAAGGCCAAAGCACTAAGCTCAAATCACAAAGAGGCTTTGTAGCAACGGCCCTAATGAACAGCGATCGGCCTGCTATCAAAGGCAATCAGATACAATGCAAGCTTTTATGCATTAGAAGCAGTATGCAACCGATTAATTTGGCATTGTAGAGATCAAGTAAGGCTAGGCATGGGCTGTAGTGCCAACTCAAGCCCTTCATCTTTCAACAGGAGATAACCTTGAGTCTGAGGGTTAATTGTTTGGGACTCTTTCTGAAAATGCTTTTCAAGGGGCAGGAATTCTCCATCACATGAAGCCTTCAGATTGTGATTGGACGTCATTCTAAAATATACAATTTGTTTCAACCACAAGTTAAGGCAGTGGTTCCCAAACTGTGGGTGGGGACACGCACACCCCAACTTCAGATGGGGCCATAGTTCCAATGGATATTTAATAGACCTTGCATGTTTTTGATGCCCTCTGAGGTCACAGGATCATATTTAATTTCAAAAGGTCACACCATCAAGAGGTTTGGGAACCATTGAATTAAGTCTCTTGTTATGCAAGGGAGGCAGACAATGATCACATTGGCTCCTTCTGGGCTTTATGAATTGCAGTTTCTTCTGCTCCGCATGGATGTTAGAGCAGGTCTGGCTCTTTCTCTAGAAGTGTGGAGGAGGGCTACTTTGGTATCTTTTAGTCAAAATATCCTCACAAACCTGCTGACAATCGTGGGTGGTGTGTTGTCCTTGAAAGTGCATGGGAATTGTTTCTAGGAACTGTCCTAGATTAAACCTTAGCTTTTAAAATCCTGCTTCCTTGGTGGCTTGGTTCTTTAAACCCAAATCAGCTTTCCCCTGCCCCACTGCTGCTTTAGCAAGTAGGTTCTTGGTTCTCTGATCAGGTCTGCTGAGAATGTTTGGGGGCCCAGTACATTTTGGTAGCTGTGGAGGGGGGTGTCCCCTACCTTTCATGCCCTATCATATGTTTTAAAAGCAATTTCTGAGGTTTCACACTGATACTTTCTCTACACATTTTACTTGCAATTATTTTATTCATCATATTTTAATGTATAGTAAGGGGGGAAATTCTTGTAGTTGGGAGGGGATAAACTTGGGGAAATGACAGAATTGTATCCCCAATAACCTCACTTTTGTTAAGCTTGTTTCTAATAAAACCAAAGACCTAAAGTGCACATATCTGTTTTTACTGAGATTTTAGCCTTGCTCTTCAGAGTAGTACAATGCACATTCCAGAAAAAAAAATCCTAAACTCCAAATCTAAGATCCTATTTTAACCCCCTACCACTGCAAAAACCCCTCTCCAAACCACATTAGCAACACTCCTTGAAATGCCTGGTGGTAAAAAAGATTCCTCTCCTCTCCCTGCAAGTTCTTTCCAACAATGCAGGGTGGTAGGCGTTATCTTCCTTGTGCTGCAGTTACTGTTCTCCAGGCTGTAGGGAGTGGTAGTGCTTTAGGCTGCTTTCCCATGAGCAGCCTTTTAACACAACCTCCCTTCCCACGAGCAGTCTTTGGCGCCACAGGAGCATGCACTATTCAAATCTAGCACAGCTCCCATCTTGTGGGTAAGGAGGCAGTGCAGTTCTTCCTTCAACAAGCTCATACATCGGACATGGACAGGGTAGTGAAATCCTACCCTGTCCGATGCTTGAGCCTGCCGGCGGGAGAGTCACACTTCCTCCTTTCCCACAGGACGGGAACTGCGCTACATTTGAGTAGCGTATGCTCCTGTGGCACCAAAGGCTGCGCGAGCAGCCTCGTGGGAAAGCAGCTATTGTAAGCCAGGGATTACGACTAGTTGAATGGCACTGTTCTCAAGGTACTGTGTTTACTGTTTACAGTAATCTCGGCTGTCACTTAAAAAATAAATTCCCTAGTGGTTATGGACAGGGATGCGGAGACAACCTCAAATGCGAATCAAGTTAAATCAATGCAGTGCCATCTAGAAATCTGGAATAACAATTCTGAGAGATGGGAACTGTAAGGAGACATTACCTCAGATGCTGTATGATAGTTAAATATTAAGATTGTTTAACTAGCTCATTCCTTCCATGAGAAAGAAGAATGGGATCGGAGAGCTGCGTGATAAACAATGAGCACCATCTCAACAGTGCGTTTCAAGAAACATCCAAACAAACTTTTCATCTCTAATCAAAGAGGATCCAATCTTAGAGAGTCTTACAAATCCCATGGAAAACATAAGAAGCCATATACATACAGCCCAGATAGTCATCACTGATGAATACCAACTGCAGTCTGCTGTGAGCGGCATTTTCAACCCTGGACTGACCTATCAATCTAAAGGCATTCCATCAGATGTGAAAGCAGAATAGGTGCTGCCTGCTCTGAGCCAGCCCTGCTTTCTGTGCTGTGGAGCAGGCTGGCCAAACATGCAGCAGCGGCCTGATGTGGAGCTGCTGTCCTTCTGCTTGGCGGACCCATGCAGCCGCTTCATTTTCAGTCAGCTGTTGTCCCGGGTAACATTATAAAGTTACAGGCACCAGCCTAGACAGTCAGGTGATCTGCCCACAACTCTATTGTGTGGGGCGAAGGGGATGGGGGCAGACTGCGGGCCAGGACAACCACTGGGTCCATCTAAAACAGACCCAGGTGGGGCTGCAAGCAGGTGGATGTGGGGGTGCACTCCTAGACTAGTGGCTCTTTTAAATGAGTGGTGCTCCGTTGCGCATCGCCATGGCGCATATTTTGAAACCTCCGCCTGATCTAATTAGACGAGACGGAAGTAGCTTTATATGCGCATATTACGGCGGTGGTGCATTTAAAGTCCGCGAATTAAATACCCCGATTGTGAGGTATTTAATTTGCGTCTGTCTGCTTACACCCCTTGTGATGAGTCTCTCAGACTCTGGCTGTGACCTACAGACCACCTCTCATACGCTTCAGTGGGGCTACTCTGGAGGAAGCGGTTTGTGCATGAGGGCCAGTACTCACATTCACTGCCTATTGCTTAGCTTCCATAGGTTTGAACACCACAGCACTATGGGTGTAAGCAGACAGATGCAGAGGCTGCCTGCCCCCAGAGCTGTTCCTAGGGTGCTCCCTTGCGTCCACCCACTTGCAGTCCCTGCCTCGGTCCATTTTAGACAGACCCAGTGGTTGCCCCAGCCCGCCGTCAACCCATGCAGCACCTCCCCGCCCTGAACCATAGAGTTGTGGGCAGAGCACCCAACATTCTAGGCTGGCGCCCTCAACTCTAGTATTGCCCGGAGCAATGGCTGGCCAAATGCAGAGCTGTAGTGTGGGTCTGCTGAGCAGACGGACAGGAGCTCCGCTTCGGGTTGGTGCCCTGGGCTTGGCCAGTCTGCCCCGCAGGTGGTGGTCCAGGATGTTCCAGCACTGAAAGTGGGGCTGGCCCAGAGCAGGCAGCACCTGCCCTTCTTCCACATCTGACAGAGTGCTGTTAGATGGACAGGCCAGCCTAATGGTGAAGTGGGCTGGTGCAGCCAGCACTGGGGCACCCCGTCCACCTAAAACCACCCTCTGCAAAGTCTCCTAAACAAAAGCCTTGCCTGACTGTAAATGATTACCCTAGTCTCCCCCAGAGGGAAGAAGGGGTGTCAGAACATGTACTCGCAAAGATGAGCAGGCTTTTAATAATACGGGGTGGGGGCGGCAGCTGGAGCAGGACTGGTTTTCATTTTCTTGAAAGCAGAGAGGAGGTGCTCACTGGTACCAGAAGGACTGCAAAAGTCTGGGGTGAGGAACATTTGGTTGCTAGGGTTGCCGTCTTCCTGAGTCTTTGACCCCAATCGAGTGGGGCCACACCAGAAGGAGGAGGAGCAAAGGGACACTCCCGCCCCTTTCTGATGTAGCCACAACTCCTTCCAAGAGCTGTGAGGCTGCACCAAAAGGGGTTGGGGCAGCCTTCTCCACCCTGCCCCGTTTTGACACCTCCCACTACCTCCTGAAGACCAGTTTCTTTGGGCTGTCTATGCACCCCCAGATAACCCAGAGAAACTGGGGCTGTACCCAGAGCCTGGAAACTCCAGGTCAAATCCCAGGAGATGCTCAGCTTTCAAAAACTCATCAAATTTTCTCCTGGAGACAGACTCTTATCAAGACAGACCTGAATTTCAGGTCAATAGGGTGATAGAGAGTCCTGAATGTAAATCCTGGGATTAAAATTCCCCTCCACATCTCCATCAAGCTGCTCAAAGTGCTGACTAGGAGCCTTTCCGGCCCTCCCATCCTCCAGTTCCAGTTGTGTCTCCTAATACGTGGCACTGGCATTCTCGTACTGGCTGCAAACAGTCCAAGGGATTCCTGTACTTCTCCCTGGAAAACTGTGACTAGTGTTTACAAGCTGTGACCTAATGTTTATTACCCAGTGTGCCAGCGTCTTTCCCAAAACATACTGACTCAGCAGAGAGGAGAGAGGTTTTATAGAGTGGAGGGCTGGTTGTTGTTTGCTAAGAGCAAAATGTGCCCCTAGCCCCTTACTAGCCTTATTAAATCCTGTTCTAAAAACTGCTGTACCCAGTTTTTAAAACTTAGGTAGAGCAAAAGACCTGTTTGTTTCTTTGAAGTATTAGGAAATGTAGTGAATTTTAAATTTGTAGGAATGGCTGCAGAAAATGATAAAACCTCCAGCCTTGTCCTTGTACTGACTAGAGTGCTTGAACTCTTATAAATAAATGGTGACTTGCTTTAGGCTGCCCTGGTTGTTTTTTTCTAGAGCAGGCATGAGAAACCTTCTACCTTTCATGGAACTCTTTTTGAAAATTAGTACAAGCTCCATGGGCCAGATAGGAGGTGGGGGCAGGCGGCAGGGGTTATTAAGAGGTGTGCTCAGGGTGGAGAAAGAAAGGAGGGTCCAGATCATGGATCTGTGCCATGGATCCATCTCCTATCCTTGAGTGGATGCCCTCATTTCTGTTTCCTTTCCTGAGATTGCTCTTTAGTGCTTGAGGGTAGGATCCAGAAATTGGAAAGGGGCCAAATAAATCAGAGCTGAAAGCCATATTTCACCCACGGGTCTTACTGTGCATGGGATTCACCTAACTTAGGGCTCTTTTAGACGAGCGGCGCTCCGTTTCGCGTCGGCGGCGTGCATATTTTGAAACTTCCGCCTGGTCTAATTAGACGAGACGGAAGTGGCTTAATATGCGCATATTACGGCGGAGGTGCATTTTTTAAGTGCGCGAATTAAATACCTCTATTATGAGGTATTTAATTTGCGCACTTAAAAAATGCGCCTCCGCCGTAATATGCGCATATTAAGCCACTTCTGTCTCATCTAATTAGACCAGGCGGAGGTTTCAAAATATGCGCGCCGCTGACGCGAAACGGAGCGCCGCTCGTCTAAAAGAGGCCTCTGTCTTACCCTAATCAAGGTCCAAGGGTATTTCAGTTCATGTCACAGCCAGCGATGGAAAGCTTGGCTGGGTATCAGTCTTTAGAGTTTCCAAAAAGCCTTACTTCATAGTTCTTTTGGCCCAGCCCTTCCCTGGCTGGTAAGATCTGATGATGCAGATCAAGCTTAACCAACTGATCTCAACCCAGTGAGAGAGACAGAAAGATGGATCCCTCTTTGTCTTGTCTCCCCACTTAAATACCTTTCCAGGGTCCTTTGTCTTATTTTCCTGCCCAGTGACTCTGTGCTTTTAGTCACGTCTGCAGGAAGAAATCCATTTGCTACTCAGTTGTCTATGGCTAGTTTCTGCAGAGGTGTTTGGGCTTTTTCTGAATACACATTTGGCATGACTTTGCATTTCTCCATTACATGGAGTGAGTTTCCAGTTCCCAGCTTTCACATTACATACATGTTTAACCTTTACCTTTACATATTTGTTAGAGCTGTAGTCTACATGTAGCCCAGTGTCTCCTTATGACAAGTGGGGGAAGAGGGAGAGGAAGAGTTCCGATTTTACAGATGGGAAACTGAGGAACAGAGAGACTCAGTGGTTTAACGTTGTCATAATGTTTGTCTGAGCTGAAAACTGAACAGATTATGGAACTTTCCAGAATTTCAGCCTTGTGCTTAAATCATGAAACCATCCCTCATCTTGTTCACACCATGGTCAATGTGCATTGTAAGTGTCCCATCAAACAGACAAAGCTGAGTGAGGCCCCCTTGACTTCAGTAGTGAGAAATTGGATGGTACTCTGCACTTCTCAGTTATCAGGTTGAGAGGAAGCAATGTTTTTTGCCTTTAGCTTTAGAATGGCAATTGCCTGCTTTGGAAAGTCTAATATTTAATCCTAGCAAGCACTCAATGGGATTATAGGTGAGGAGAATTTTGTATAGCTGGCCATAGGATTAGTCCTGAAGAAGGGTTAGTGACAGTGCCTTCTACATACTTGTATGTTGAGACCTGTAATCTTGCAATCATCTTGGCAAGGTAATTTATGATGAAATAATGAACACATCCTATTATGTCTTTATTTTTTTTTAAACACTTGGAGTACACTTAATAACAATAATTAGCACTTTTAATGCACTTTAGGTGTTTACATTACCATGTAAAGACTTAGAACTTTGGGAATGGGAACACAGCGTGCAATGCTCGAAGGCCCGTGTTTCTGTACAACTTCCAGTGATATGGATCTAGCAGGAAAACGAACTAATGAATTCATGTGGCCAGTAGTTACTGTTGTCCACCCTGCCTACATACATGGACTAGACTGCAGCCTTAAAATCTAAAGGTCAACCTGCTGCTAAACTAGCTGAGGAGCAGGCCAAAATCCATATGGACCCACAAGAGGAAAGGCAGCTCTTGATGTAGCTGAAATCTAATAGGAGCGCAGGATCTGGGTTGAGAAGTAGCTGAGACACTTGACAATGGTTACCCTTATGTAATTAAATTCAACATCCTTGTAAGAGGGGAATTACAAAAACAACAACAACAAAAACACACCACAAACAAGAAACCAAATTTACCACAGTTCCATTTAACTTCAAAAAGGGAATGCTAGTCACTAAAACAGCCTCAGAACCAGACTCGCAGCTAGACTAGAATGGGCCCTGGTGCAGAAGAAGGAATGGGATCGCCCTGGGGCAGGGGACACAGCTGCACCAGGGAATGTGAGCCCCCCAGGCTCATGGGCAGCTGCACTGCCTGCTGTCCCTGTTACAGCTATGTCCTTGAGCTGCACCCGAGGACTAGAAGGTAGGTAACACCAGGCTTTATTTTATTTTAATTTTTTTTTAAAAAGATCCAGATGCAATCCTGGAAACTTCAGGATAGTGCGCCTAGCTTCAGCCCCAGACAAAATGGAGCAGTGAATGTAATAAAGAATAGAATTAATATCCATTTTTGAGTTATTTGTTTCTGCTCTATTCAGACCCTCACACAGAGGTTCCCAGCCTGTTGGGTGAGACCCAAGTGAGATTATGTTTGTTTATTTGTTTGTCTATCTTCTTGGATTTCTAGGCTGCCCCCTCCTGCTACTGCAGCTTGGGGCGGCTTACAACATAATAATAAAAAAAAACCATACTAATAAAAATATAAAATTATTATAAAAATATAAACACATGGCAGAGTACAAACCCCTCACCAAAAGCCTGGTAGAACAGCCAGGTCTTACACTGTCTACAGAAAGAGGGAAGGCTTGGTGGGGCCAGGCGAACCTCTGTTGGGAGGTAGTTCCACAGCCGTAGTGCAGCCACCGAGAACACCTTCCTCATTGTCGATACCCGAGACACACAGGAGATCCCGAGAAAGGTGCCTCCAGTCGACTGCAGGGGCCAATCCAGAACCCGGGGGATGAGGCGATCCCACAGATAAGCAGGGCCCAAGCCATATATTTATATTTATTTATTTATTATTTATTTTACAGATTTATATCCCGCCCCCTCCTGCAATGCAGCTCAGGACGGCTAACAACAATAATAAAATATTAAAATTCACTTTAAAATATAAATATAAAATACATCATCTAAAACACATCATATAAAACAGGGCTAGAAAAACAAATAAATAAATGGGTGGGGGATTAAAATCATCCCTCCCCACCCTCCCTCCCAAAGGCCTGGGCAAACAGCCAGGTCTTACAGTTCCGCCAAAATGTTAAAAGGCTTGGGGCCAGGCGAGCTTCCTCCGGAAGGGAGTTCCACAGCCGCGGTCCCACCACCGAGAATGCCCTCTCCATCGTGGCCCCCCACTTAACACGGGGGACCTCCAGGAGGGCACCCCCGGCAGACCGCAGGAGCCGCTCCGGGGCTATAAATATAGGGATTTATAGGTCAAATCCAACACCCTGAATTGGGCCCAGAAGACTATAGGCAGCCAGTGCAGAAAGTGGAGCACAGGTATAATGTGCTCGCAGCGACCCATCCCTGTAAGGAGGCAGGTCACCACATTCTGCACCAACTACAGCTTCTGGACTGTCTCCAAAGGTAGTCCCATGTAGAGCGTGTTGCAGTAGTCCAACCTTGAGGTGATGAAAGCATGGACAATGGTGGCTAGGTCAGAGTCTGAGACGTCCGTCCGAAGCCGTCGCACCAGATGTAATTGGCGGAACACTCCCTTCGCCACAGCAGCCACCTGGGCATCCACGTGGAGCCGTGAATCAAGGAGCACCCTCACACTCTGAACCTGAGGGACCAACGGAGGGTGGACCCCATCAATGACAGGTACCACCACTCCCTCAGCCCCTCCCACCAGCATCACCTCCGTCTTGTCAGGATTCAACTTCAGACGGCTTGCCCTCATCCAATCTCCCACAGCCTCAGACACCAGATAAGCACCGAGACTGCCAGGCCTGGGTCAGCTGGAAAGGAGAGGTAAAATTCTGAGCTAATATTGCGTATATGCTTTGCGTGTCTTTGTCCCATGGGATTCAATGGAACTTCTCTGAAGTAAGTGGGTCATGGATGTCAGCCTAAGTCTCAAAATGGGTGGCGTCAACAGATGAAAAGTCTAGCAACTATTGCCTTTTATGTTGATTTTCAGGTTTTTTTAAAATTATTTTTAGTTTTATCAAAGTATGCTGATTGGAATTATATATGTGCTGAGGTGCTTTATTAATATGTTTTTACGATGGCCTCAGGCTAAGTAAATAAAACTTTGATTTGATCTGAATTTCCTTAAGAATCAGGCCTTGCAGGAAGATTTTAAAATACTGTTTTCTAACTTGCTTTTATTTTAAAAAATAAATTCTTTTAAAATATCTTTTTCCAACTGTTAGATTTTTGTAAAAACTGCAATTGCCAAAGCATAAATGCTGTGCCTCAAGGCTGCTTGTCCATGTCTCTGATTACGTCTACATTCTGAGATGCAAAGATGCTGTCTGAACTTGCTGCCATTTGGGTTTGTTTTTCTTAGCTCATCTTTCAATAGGACCGCTCTTTAACATGGGTGGATTCTTCTTAAATTCTGAATTAACAAAATTTTAAGGAAGCGATATAAGTAGGTCCCAGAAATGAAATGTGTCTTGTGGTTGTCTTCTACACTACAGAGGAATCTTGAAAATAAGAGTGCTCGCCTCAGGGAAGACAGAATGTAAGGATGTGAAAAGCCAGGCATTTTGCTGAGTTTCCTGCTGTTTAGTAGTAGTCTCACTGTGCCCATTGCCTATTTTTAAAGTTAGTTGGAGGTCTAACTTTTACAGTTAGTCTTGTGTTATGACAGCTCCTGGAATTTGCGTATACTCTTAGTTTATTTTGAGATCTCTATTAGAGATTATATATACAACGAGGTTACCAGACAACAGCGGGAGAAGGTACAAAAAAATTCCAACACACCATGAGGGAAGGTCAAATTCATTCCTGTTTCGTGGGACAGCAAAATTCCAAATTGGAGAAGGGAGAGGAACCATTCTGGGGGTCTGTTCATCCCAGTGTCTTTGTCACCCTTTTTCAGCTAGCAGTGCCTAGTTTCTTATCTAGCAGAGTAGGATGCTGTTTAAAAGGAAAGAGAGTGAGCTGTACAGAAGGGACAGGCAGTGGAATGCCCCATGCTCTTATGCCTCAGGGAGAATGACGCAAACGGAGCATAGATTAGCTGTGTGTGCCATTTGTAGGAATGCAGTTGTTTCGAGACAAATCTTTAGAGAAGATGGGAGACAAAGACACAGGGCGCTTTCCCAAGATACTTAACACACACGATTTGCCTCCGAGAAAGAATCTGGAAGGCAAAGCATGCAGAGGGCTTGTAACGTGGGAACGACCCCCTACACATTTTTACTGGGAATTTCCCTACTCTGCAATCCTCTGCAGGATCGCCGGCAAAAATGCACAGGGGGGCACTCCCACATTACAACTCTGCGCATGCTTTGCCTTCCAGATTCTTTCAGGACGGCAAATCATTTGCGGTAAGTATCGTGGGAAAGCACCTGCAGTCTCTTCCTCTCCTATCCAGCCTGTGAGTAGGAGTGGGTGGTGTGTTATGCTCAAACTTCAGCTCTAGCAGCTTGGGATAAGCTGGCTAAATATGGGTAATAGCTGCTGCTAGTAAAAGTTCAAAGTTATTTATTTGTGGCGTAACCCAAGTGCTGCTAGTATGTTCACTGATAAAATGTATGGGTATATTCTAAATCTGCCTAGTCCCCTGCAAAACCTAGAGCCACCACTACATTATGGTCTTCCCCAACCCCTTCCCACCAGGTGGTTGGTACAATATGGTCTAGCTGCCTTTGTGCCATAAAACAAACCACCAACACCCAGCCCCAACCTTCCAGAGATGGTGCCAGTAGAGACCAAAGTCCCACTTTGGTATTGCTATGTCTCTCTGTAGAGCATCCTTTGAAAAGATCCCTGCTGTCATTTGAAAGGAGTCTATAATAGGAGGCATTCCTGCTGTGGGTTGTGGATAATCTGCAAATTTTACCCACCGCTCAGACCAAAATTTAACAGCTTGTAAATTCGTACCTTCTGCTTAACACCTTCTTGCTACGCTGAGTGAAGTGAATGATCCCTGTTAAAGTTAATATCAAGTATGTCTATTTATAACTTACCTCCTACTTTATTATTATTTTTATTATTATTAACAAACATTTATATAGCGCCAGCAGTGTACATGGCACTTTACAAAGTAATAAAATAGACATGGTCTCTGCCCCTAGGGCTTACAATCTGAGCGACAGGAGCTGGGGGAGAGACATAGGAAGGGGAACAGAGGGAGAGACAAGGGGTCTAACATTCATGAAGATGCGAGGTCTCAAGTGCACGTACTTGGCTTGGTTACGATGAGAATGACAGCAGGCAGGTCCATGT
>QEPC01010671.1:2092900-2122337 GCA_003113815.1 Sphenodon punctatus
AACTTTACTAAGAACTCAGAAGACATGCTTCCATACTGTACAGACTGCATGGGACAAGATGGAGGACAGAGAGAGGAGAAGAGAGGAGACAAGGGGGGGAGGGGCGGTTTCATCCTCTGACCCTCCCCCTACTGGACAAGCCCCATATTGAGCTTGCAGGGCTTGCAATGGGCTTTTACTTGTGACTGTTGCACAATTCAACACCCCTTCTCAACAGTCACTAGTCAAATCCACTAGGTTCATTCTTCTTAATAGCTTGCGATGGCGTTCCCCTGCTAGTGGCTTCGTGAACACATCCCCTGTCATATCCTCTGTAGGACAGTATTGCAGATCTAGGAGTCCTTGTTCCTGTGAGTCTTTCAGGAAATGGTATTTTACATCAATGTGCTTGGTTCTGGGGTTGATACTTTCTATTTGTGCCAGCGCTATACATCCTTGGTTGTCTTCCAGGATCGGCGTGGGTTTGTCCAATTTTTGCCCCAGATCATTCAGAAGCTGTCGCAACCAGATGACGTCTTGGCTGGCATGTGCCGCTGCCATGTACTCTGCCTCTGTCGAGGAAAGTGTCACAGAGGCTTGTTTCCTACTGCACCAGCTGATGGGTCCTCCACCAAGCAAAAATAGGTATCCACTGGTAGATTTTCGGTTCGAATGGTCTCCAGCCCAATCCATGTCCACGTACTCTATCAGGTCTGACACGGAAGCTGCTGGGAGCCATAGCTTGAGGTGCACAGTCCCTTTCAGGTACCGTAAGACCCTCTTCACTATGTTCCAATCCCTTTGGGTTGGGGCTGAGACTTGTCTACCCAGTATACCTATTGCCGCCACAATGTCAGGCCTTGTGATTATGGCAATGTACAAGAGCTTTCCGGTCGCCTTTCTGTATTGCTTATTGTCTGGCAGCAATAAGCTCGGTTCTTTGATCTCCTTTCGGTAGCTGATTTCCATAGGGGTATTTGCTGCCTTCGCAACCCCCATGCCAAAACTTTCTATCTATCTCTTCTATTGCCTGTCTTTGGTTGAGAAGATAGTTTCCGTCATCTTCTCTTTCAATTTGTATTCCAAGGTAGTGCGTTATGTTACCCAGGTCCTTAGTTTCAAAGTCCTGATTTAGAGCTCTCATTGGTTCGCATTCGTCCCCTTCTTGCTCAAAGCATACAATAAGGTCATAGATGTAAATTAGTACAAATATCCACCAGGCCCTTAAGTCTCTTTGTGTATAAGCAGGGATCTGCTTTGTTCCTGGTAAAATTTTCCCTCATGAGCACCTTGTTTATTTTAGTGTTCCACGCTCTGGTGGCCTGCTTAAGCCCATATATGCTTTTGTGCAATTTGCATACAAGATCCGGCCTTTCAATGTCTGCAAACCCCAGTGGTAGGGCCATGTAAATATCTTCCTTCAACTCACCATTTAGGAATGCTGTTTTCACGCCCATATGCTTGACTTGCATTCCTCTTCCGACAGCTATACTTAACAATGTTCTGATTGTAGTGTGCTTAACTACAGGTGCAAATGTTTCATCGTAGTCTTCTCCGTACTTCTGGGAGTATCCTTTTGCGACAAGTCAGGCTTTATACCGTTCAATATTTCTCCGCGCATTGTACTTTATTTTAAATGTCCATTTACAACCTATAGTCTTTCTCCCTGCGGCCAGTGGAGTAAGTGTCCACGTCACGTTGTCCTGCATGGACTTTACTTCTTCTTCAGCCGCTCTTACCCATTTTTCCGCTTCCCCTTCTGACATCTGCGAGATGTCCTCCCAGGATGCTGGTTCTGACAATTTACTGGTGTTGACTTTATAGGACAGACGAGTGGGGGGAAATGCCTTTGTTAGACCTCGTTGACTGCCTTGGCTCAGCATCAGCAGCCGGCTGTGTCTGTTCCTAAACTTCTGTTACCTTTGTGCCAATTTTGACTATTTGTTCAGAGGATTGCTCCCTTTCAGTGGTTTCATCCATGGTTGATTGTTCTCCTTTGCCTGGACCTTGGAGAGTCATCACACTGTTCCTTGAGTTTTCCACAAAGGTCACACTGTTACTAATGGTTATTCTGCCTGTGCGTGGATCCAGGATCCTGTAGCCTTTGGAATGCTCACTGTATCCTATGAGGATGCCTTCCACTGCTCTGTTTTGCAGCTTGGTACGTTTCTCCTCTGGGATATATACGTAAGTCTTACTTCCAAATACTCTGATGTGGCCCACACTAGGTTTTTGACCATGCCACAGTTCATATGGAGTTTTCCTCACTGTTCTAGAATACAGCCGATTTTGTAGGTAGGTAGCAGCAACTGCTGCTTCGCCCCAGTATCTTTCTGGTAGTCCAGAGTCTGTTAACATGCATCTAACCATTTCGGTTAGCGTTCTGTTTTTCCTTTCAGCTGTTCCGTTCTGCTCGGGTGTATATGGCACTGTCTTTTGGTGCTCAATTCCATGGAGTCTCAGGAAGTCCTCTACTTCCTTTCCTGTGAACTCACCTCCATTGTCAGTCCGCAGTGTCTTTGGTCTGCGCTGGAACTTGTTGCTCGTCATGGTCACATAGTCCTGAAGTTTGTTGAATACTTCATCTTTACTCTTCATGACGTACGTGATCGTGTACCTTGAATAGTCGTCAATGAAAGTTACCATATACCGGTTGCCTCCTGGCGTGGGAACCTTCATTGGGCCGCAGACGTCGCTGTGTACAAGATCAAGCGGTTTCGTGGCTCTATTCTGACTCTTCTTAGGAAGCGTAGCCCTCGTGGCTTTGGCTTTGATGCAACAGTCGCATTTCATGATCATGGGACACGTTGATACCTTAAGGTCTTTGGTCAACTGCTGTCTGTGCATTTCCTTGATGCTGTCTGGGTGTCTATGTCCCATGCGTCTATGCCACAGGTGGATGCAGTCATCGTGTGGCTTGTGCGCAGTGAGCTTCGCCTGTTCTTTCGCTGTGCTCAGACGGTACAGGTGCTCATCTGCAGTGGCTCTGGCCAGTACTTTTGTCCCACTTTGAATTGTGCATTCGTCTCCCTGGAAACGGATGGTGAGCCCCCTCACTGCCAGGCGCCTCACGGACAGGAGTCCCCCTTCTAAGTTGGGCACATAGAGCACATCTTTCATGGGTATGGTCAGTGTGCCTCCCTGTGACTGGTTGCAGTACAGGAATCCTTGTCCAATTCCTTCCGTGTTGATGCTTCTCCCATCTGCAAGGTAGATCCTTTCTTTACTGCTCAGATCCAGTCCTGTGAAGAATCCTTTATCGCTAGTCATGTGGCTCGTTGCCCCGGAGTCTACACACCAATTTTGGGATGAGCTGTCTTGCGTTGCTCTGAAGCACCCACTCCATTGTTGAGCGACTGTGTTGCTGTTTGTGACTTTAGCCCTCTGCTTAGGTGTTCGTGGAGACAGTTTCTGCTGTTCTGCTTTCCATATATAGCAGTCTTTCTTTAAATGTCCCTCCTTTTTGCATCTGAAGCATACTCTGGTTTCCCTCTTAGGAGCTTTGTCTGAGGTTTTCAGTGCAGTCTCATTACCCTGCTTTAGATCATTCTGCAGGTTCTCCTTTCTGCGCTGGAATTCATCCGCAAGTCTACCTTTAACAAATTCCAGCTTCAGTTCAGCCTCTGGCCTTGTCTCCAGGGCATTGATGAGGGCACTGTAAGATTCAGGCAGGCTGCAGAGGAGTAGGGCTACCACATGGCTGTCCTTTATATCTTCTCCAATGCCGCGCAGCTGTGCCACTACTTCCAACATGGCATTTATATGCTCCTGCATTTCACTTTCTTTGCCAAGCCTCATTTTGTATAGTTTCCTCAGTAGAAACAGTTTGCTATTCAGGCTAGTTCTCTCATGCAAGTTTTGCAATGCAATCCACATGCCTCTTGCTGTGGTCTCACTTCTTATATGGATTAGCTGGTCATCTTCTACCAATAAACTTATTGTAGCCTTTGCTAACCTGTCCTTTTTATCCCATTCCTCGTGATTTGCTGCTAGTCTGTTTGTGGTAATCATCTCCCATAGATCATCTTTAGACAGCAGCATTTCCACTTTAAACTTCCACAATTGGTAGTTTACGTTGTTCAGCTTTCCTACTGAAAGTCTGAGCTCTCAGCTGCTTGCCATATTTGCTTCCCTCCCTTTCCCCTTCTGGGATTTAGGCCTTCTTACTCACAGTCAGTAGGCCTCTCTGTCTAGGAGTTTTCTTTCACAGTCTGCACTCCTTCTGGGCTACTTCTAGTCTTCAAAATTGCCTTGAAGATAGGCCCATAACCTATTGTAGAGTTAGCTTTCTGTTGAATAACACACAGCAGACGTTTCTTCAAAACAGAACTTTACTAAGAACTCAGATGACATGCTTCCATACTATACAGACTGCATGGGACAAGATGGAGGACAGAGAGAGGAGAAGAGAGGAGACAAGGAGAGAGGGGAAAAAAACCCTGTTTCATCCCCTGACCCTCCCCCTACTGGATAAGCCCCATATTAAGCTTGCAGGGTTTGCAATGGGCTTTTACTTTTGACTTGCACAATCCAACACCACTATGGTACATTTACCAGTGAAATGATTTAAAGGATACTTGAGATCTCTAACTCAGTACTGCCTTGCTTGCATTTAAAAAAAAAAAAGTCCGGAAATGTTTTTCACTCATCGTCCTGCCCTTTTCAATATGAATGTTTTCTTTTCCTCTTGTTACATATTTTCTGTAGTATGGAGTTCCATGCCCCTCAGAGTTATACAACCCCTTTGTAATCACCTGGCAATAGCAGTTCTGCAGGCTTCATTCCCTGGGGATGTTGTTACTGTCTCTGTTAGTTTCTTCACCCACCCAATATTCCAGGTGCCTGTCCCCCAAATTAATGTCACACCATACACAAAGTGCTCCTGTGCATGAAAATGTTTACTTCAGCCCACAGCCTGAATGACATAGCCAATTAGATGCATCACAGCTACCTTGTGCACAGTCCGGGGAAGACTGGGGTGGTGATGGTGGGGGGGGGGGGGCAGCCAATGCAAGGATGCCCTCCTCTTCCTTGGATGCTTGCATGTTGTGTGGGTTCAGGTGGAGGTAGTGGGCCAGGTAAATAACCTGGGTGTCATTTTTGATCACATTCTTTCCAGGAAAACTCGGGTATTGAACATGGTTAAAAGATGCTTTATTCAGCTTTACATAAGCTGTGCCCGTATTCATCCATTGCTGACCTTGTCACTGCGAGTGACCCATGCCCTAGTGACCGGGAAGCTTGATTTTTGTAATCCCCTCTTCTATGGGTTTCCTATCATTTCTCCATCACTGCAGCTTGTTTACAATCTGTTGCTTACTGGTTTTGGCAGCAGTGATCATGATATTATGCCTGCCATGAATTCTCTGTATTGGCTGCCTGTAGAACGACAGATTGGATTAAAGATCGGACTGCTGGTCATTAGGGTCCTGAATTGTATAGCTCCAGGCTATATTCAACATTTGCTCCTGGAATCTCATCCTGATGGTTGTCTGCGCTCAGATACCATCTGCTGTTTGGGGATCCCACCACCGTGCCTTAAGATGGCAGGTGATCGGGCATTTGCTGTGGCGGGCTCCTCATACTGGAACTCGCTCCCTCCAGAGAGGTGTCTTGGTTCTTCCCTCCTCACCTTAAAAAAAAACAACATCTCAAGACTTTTTTTTAATTCTCCAGGTGCTTTTAGAGGATCCAATACTGGTTCCCCTTCATGTATTTTTTCTTTCACCTTTACCTTCCCCTTTTAAACAGTTTTACATGGATTTTAGATTGTTTGATTGTACTGATGTTGTGAAACACCCGAGTTCCATTCAGCTGGGTGTGTGTGTGTGTGAGGAACACTGTAGAGATAAAATGTATCATTACTATTTCAGTGACACACCCTAGCCCTCTGTCAGTGGCTCACGGAGTCGCACAATCATTAAGCACTGAGGAGGATTCAGTCTCAAAGCCCTGTTGGTTCTTCATTTTAAGTATTACTTCTATCTTCAGTAGGCTCAGGGGAGATGTGTATATCTATATCTACCCGTATTTAAAAGAGAACAGGCATAAAAAGAGAAATTCCCCAGCAACATAAATAGTATTGGTATGAGAAACTGAAGACCACAGTGAAAAATGTCTCCACTAACAGAAACATTTGTTTCCATTTACATCATTCCTGAACTTGGCCCTTTCTCGGTGCTTGATATACATTTCCCCTCAGAGACATCTCAGCAGGCAACAATTTCCTTCCTACACTGCCTGGCTCAGGTTCTGAGGTTGAATCCCCACCCCCACCCCACATGAATCCTTTGATCCTTTCCTCTGCCTGATAATTTCCATGCATTATGTTTGAGCATCTATAGAAGAATATATTAGAGCTGGCTGGATGTAGAAAGGAAATCCACTGCAAACATTTTGACATCTCCCTTTCCTTTTTAGTTCCTCAAATTTTAAAATTTGAAACCTCATTTTCCAGACCTTTTGACCACCTCTACAGCGTGGCACAGGCAGAGGGCACGAAACCTGCTGCACAAATGGTTTGTCAGGGTAGATTCAGGCAATGTTCACATAAAATGATAACTCCCCAGGCAAATCTCATCTACCCCTGAGGTAACTCCCCAGTGTCACCATAACAGCTTGCAGTGGTGTGTGGTAATGCTCATAAGATTCCTTTCGGGTACTGTGTGATTATTTACCACAGGAATTAGCTTAGGTAATTATTTGTGTGGACTCTGGCTTTGTGGTAAACAGTCCTCCAGTCATTCCCATAAATATACCAGAATCCTTTGCAGCCATTGTTCAGGCTGCTCTGGTCACCGCAGCCAGTATCCTTTTTGTAGCCTGCTGCCAGATTTGAGTTCCTGATTCATGCATCATGGGGTATGTCATCCAATCCCCTTCCCCGCTAAGCTGTGATGGAAGTTTGCAGTGGACTTGTCGTAATTTACCTGGGTAAACATGATTGCACGGCTGCGAGGAATTTAGGTTACTTTAACCATGGATAACACCAATTGAGACTGATGTAGTTTTGGTCACAGTATTAGTCAAGCTGGATTGGTGTGCAGTCTTTAGTGTTTGATGTGATGGCAATTAAAACACAGGACACACATTTGAGAATCACAGACTGAAGGAAAAATAACGACTATGTTCTGTCTGAGGTTTAGATAAACATGTTCCATTAAAATTAATGGAAGATGTCTAAATTTCACAAATGGCTTCAGAGTAGCATGCCACGTGGCTCTTATTTGGAACCACAGAGAACTGTGTGGTTAAATTCCATGCCACCCTGAATTATTTCAAGATTTACGTCCTCACATGGCCATATGTCCGTTTAACAAAGTTTGAAGGGAAATATGAACCAACTAGTTAAAAAGTAGCTGACGTAGCAGAAGGCTCAATTTATTGTGGTTTGGAGGGGGGATTTCTGTAGCCCTAAGTAATGATTATCTTATTCTAAACTCTATTTCTAGAAAGGCGAAAGACGTTGCTTTTCTCTTATGGATGGATGAGCAGGCAACAATGAAATTCCTCTCATGGTTGCTTGCCTTGTTGTCTCTGTCTCAATGGGAGAAAGAGCTTAGGAAACAAGGAACAGACATTTCACCACCTGCAATAAAATTCCTTTCCTTAGCAGCTGTCAGCTGCTTTAGCAGCTGGGACACGTGTCATTTATTAATAGCTTCATCACAGTCTTGACCATTATTCCATGACCAAGACATGCCCTTGGTGTCCTCCACTGGGCTTGCGATCAGTCACCTAAGGAACAGGCATTTGGCAGGATACAAACAAGTTCAACCAGCAAAATAAGCTATCTGCTATGATACTTACTTGGGGTGTAATCCTCCACCATTGAAGTCAAGGGAGTGAGCCACTGACTTCAGTGGTTGGAGAGTTCATGTCCTTAGTCAACAGTGAAAGTAGGCATTATACTAAAGTTTGACCTACGCGCTACCAATTCTGGCACCTGCCATATGAAAATCATGGAGCATAAGATTAGTAAAAGAATTTGTCATTGATGGGGAGAAGATGGGCTTGGGAGAACACAGTAGTGCTTTATGAACAGTCATGTCTTATTTTTTCCTACTTTCCTACATCCATTTTTTGGATCTAGGGATTGAAGCCAATGGAAAAGAAAAAAAGATACATACAGTTCTCCTTTCCTTTTGGTGACTGAAAGGATACTCTCTCTACATTGTGGGTCTAAACTAAGAGTGTTAACAAACTAGACATTAGTCCATATTAGTCCCCACCAGGTGGGTGTCCACCTGTCCATTTATTAAGTGTTCACCCCCACCAGCCACATGGCCACTACCCACTGGACCCATAGCCCACACTCACAGTAGGGTCTCAGAGAATGTGGAGTCCACTGCGTGGGCAAATGCAAGCTAATGTGCACCCATGTGTCCATGTCCCATCTATTAGGTTGGGTGCAGCACCTCCATGAGTAGTTCTGCCAGTACCAGAGAGTCATGGACAGAAATGCTAGAGTGTCTGAGGAGCAACTACTTCCTGCTCCTGCTCTCCTTGGTGCCGCAAGTGGGGGCTGCCCACAAGCACATGAAATGTATGCAGGAGGCTGCCCTTTTCTTAGACTGGACATGCTAAACATGTGCATGGGGCTGTATGGACCAAACCTGGACTGCAACGGGCTATCATCTTGTTTGTTTAGTCCCAATAAAGTGAATGGCAGTTTTGATAGGCACTCAGTCAAGCTCCATGCTGTAGTCCAGATGGCTGCACAGTTTGCTTGGCTAAAATTAGCTAGAGTGTGTGCAACTAATAGCTCTTCCCATTATAATAATAATTATTAATAATGGTGAGGTGCTGAGTGCCCTCAATTCTCCTTTAATAGGAGGAGAGGGCATTTGACAGTCTGTAGGAGGTACTCAGATTACATTTCCTCACAGAGGTCCTGGAAATGAAAAGAGAACATTATAGCAACCAGAGGAGCTTTTCTGTAGTGGGGATCGGGAAACTATCATCTTTAGTTGCCAAGGAGTAGGGAAGTCTGGAGGAGGCCGTTTTGGAAGGGGCAGGGCTTGTTTTTCAAGTCTATTTCTACCTGACTGTACTGCCCATGGAGACAAAGTAGTTCAGATTATATTTTATGTTGGACTATCTTCTGTTAGTGATAGTGTGCAAGCTTTCAGCCATGCTGGGCCCTTCCTTAGGCATTGTAACAGAGTGATTGCTGAGAAGCAAAGCAACCTACAATAGAACTCAGCTAAGAGCTGCAAGCAAGCTGTCAGCTAGCCACTGCAACCTTAATTCAATGCAGCTGAGTGGTTAGTTTACAAGCTGGCTAATTAGTCTCAAGCCAGAGACACAGGTGTAGCAGGCTAAGGAGAGGTCTGTGCTTGTTCCAACCAATCTCAGTAAGGGGAGGAGCTTGTTGCCAGTTGAATGGAGGAGCTTGAGGAGAAAAGCTACTGTTTGGCTTGCTGAGCCTCGCCAGACTAAAACCTTGTTGAGAGGTTGCAGGAGGCAAGCTTCTACCTTCAAATCTCCTGGATCTACAACTCCACACTCTAGTCTACACAGACATGGGAGTAGAAGGTGGGACCTTTTTTTGTTTGACTGGCTCGTGGAAGAGCCAGGACTCTGTTTATTTGTAAAGCTCAGAATAGAGCCAAGAATTGCCTACAGTATGAAAGCCAGGAAGCACTCAGAGCCTGGGACCTGGTTTAGAGACAATGAGTTGCCCACGGGTTTATGTTAAAGAAATATAGTTTACCCCAGTTGGGAAGAAGTTTAAAGTTGTATTTTTATGGTTGGGGACCCACTTGTTGGGAGAAGCCCCACTACCCGGTGGAATGGGTGAATTGCAAGGGACAAAGGGAGGTCCAGATAAATTAACCCCTTTATTTTAAAATTGTGTTGGCTGACAGACGCATCAAGGGCTTTTGCAGATTGTGTCTTTTAAGCATGTAAACTGAGATCCCTATTAAAGGGTGATTGTTCTGCCACTATAAGGGCTAAAATACAGTGGCTTTGATGTGGGTGGAGCTGAGTTAATTCTCTTCACAGCTTTTCCTGAGTTGGAGAGCTGGCACATCCACAGGCATGTAACAAGCCAGAATTATAGACTGAACAAAAGCAATATAAATGAAAATCACTTAGGAGAACGAGCTATAGGAAAATAAATGGTCATTAATGTTTCAAACATGTAAACACAATTAAGTTAAAAAACAATGATGGTGTTAAAAACCAAGACTCCACTGATCAAGTAAAATGGAAAACATAAAAGGGTCTAACAGAAAGCAAGCTTCCAGGGGACAAGATTACAAGAGTCTTCACATCTCCTATCAGTGAGGGATAACTTACCGATGCGTGACAATTTCACCTTCCTGGCTGGACAGAACATCCCGGAGTGCCTCTGGCAGAGCAGGCCAGCCAAACCTGGGGCACTGGCCCAAAGCAAAGCTGCTGTCGGTCTGATGTGTGGACCCATGTGGCAGCTCCGCCAGGGGCGTAGCTAGCTTGGGATGGGCCCAGGGACAAGAAATGTCCATGGGCCCCCCTGCCTCTTTTTTCCTGCCGGTGGTGAAACTGCCAGCCGGCCTAGGAGCGCCTCCCAGCTCGGCCATCCTAGGGGCACTGGGCTGCTGATGCTTGGGACTTACTTGCTCTCTGCAGAGTCTGCGGCGTGCTGCTGGTGGCCTGCTGCTGGGCCCATCTGTCTTCTGGGCTGGCGGCGAGCTGGTCCCATGGTGCACTCTGTTCCTCGTGGTTCGCTGCCTGCACGCTGGGGTCAAGCGCAGTCAGCAGCAGCAGAACCCTTGCTGCCCTGGCCCACTTGACTAGCCCTGGAGGCTGGTCAGGCAAGCCGGGGCAGGCTGGGCTGGCTCAATGCGGGGAGCGCTGGAGTGGGAAGGTGTCCGGCGGCGGTTCTACTCAGTTACCGAGAGGAGCTGCTGCCGGACACCTTCCCGCTTGGGCTGAGCCTCCCTAGAGCCAGGCATGACCGGACCAGGTCTGGCCTGGTGGGGAGGACTCCTCCTCCTCCATGACGTGGCACCTGGGGGGTGAGCCAAGCTGCGAGGCTTGTAAGTGTGACCTGGTTTGACACAGACTGCTACATGAGGCCCCTTCCCACCCACAGTTGTAATGCGGGCAGGGAGGGGGAAGGTGCCCCAGCCAACTCAAGTAGCAATTTAAAAGAAAAAGAAAGTGGGGGAGGGTAACTTAGCTACATTGGATATTGGACCCCCAGCCAGTATGGGCCCTGGGACAAATGTCCCTGTTTGTCCAATGGTAGCTACTGCTCTGCTTCCAGCTGGCTGTTGCCCCGGCAATACCAAAGAGCTGTAGCACCAGCCTAGTGTGTTGCGCAATCGCCTGCAACTCTATGGTGTGTGTGGGGAAGCACTGTGCGAGCAGGCTGCAGGCTGGGTCTGTCTAAAGCAGACCCAGGCAGGGCTGGGAGCAGGCAGACATGGCGGTGCACCCCCAGTGCAGCTCTGGGGCTTGTCTGCCTTGCATCCTCCTGAAAAACCCCCAATGTGTATGTGAGGTTGCTGGGTGAGATCATCGAGGTCTGCAGTGAGATGCCATCAGTATGCTGATGACACCCAGCTATGCCTCTCTCTTTCATCTGACCCAGGTCCTGCAGTCTTGGTGCTTACCCAATGCCTGGCTGTTGTTGGGGACTGGATGAGGGTGAGCCAATTGAAGCTGAATCCAGATGAGACTGAAGTGATGATGGTTGGCTGACCCTGTGACTTGGAGGGCATTGGGACCCTTGTTATTGAAGGGTTCTGGTCCCCTCTGGTTACCCAGGTTCACTGACTCGGAGTGCTTCTGGATCCCTTGCTGCACCTGGAACATCAGGTTGCAGCAGTGGCCAGGAGCACTTTTCACCAACTCTATCTGGTGAGGAGGCTGTGTCCCTTTTTTTCTGATTCTGATTTGGCCACCATCATCCATGCTTTCATCATCTCAAGGCTAGACTACCGCAGTGCACTCTACGTGGGGCTGCCCTTGGTGACTGTTCAGAAGCTGCAGCTGGTGCAGAATTCAGTGGCCCGGCTCCTTTCAGGGGTGGGTTGCCCTGAGCACATTAATCTGCACTGGCTTCCTATAACTTTCCGCGCACAATTCAAGGTGCTGGTTCTAACCTTTAAAGCCTTAAATGGCCTGGGCCCCACGTATCTGAGAGATGGCCTTTCCCTCCACTGTGACTCCTGTGGTTGGCCAGGAGCGTGCTCTTGCAGGTAACACCTGTCAATCTTGTTCGTATAGACAAGGGCCCACAGAGAAGTGTTCTCAGCCGTGTCCCCTATGTTATGGAACCCCTTTCCTCCAGAGGTCTGTCGGAGTCCAAACCGGAGCATTTTCTAGAGGCAGTTAAAAACTTTTCTCTTTAGCCAAGCTTTTGGCCAGTGTGGGTGAGGGTTATGGGGTGAAGGTGTTTTTAAATGGAGTTTTACTGTATTTCTATGATGTGTATTTTTTATTTTGTAAGCCACCCTGAGCCTTAGGGGAAGGGCAGGTAGTAATTTGTGATAATTTTATTTTATTTAATTATTCAAACTACTCCTAACCATAGTTAGTGGTAAACTACCCCTCACCAGTGGATACTCATAAGGGGTAAAACTTCTATATAAGGAGTGTGTGGTAGATATTATAACTTTCACATGTTCAATCATACAATGAAGTACTTTTGTACCCTTCACCATGATTTGTAAACCAGTCACGAGTGCCTTACATTATTTCATATCATTATCTTCATAGCACCCCAGTGAGGCAGGGAAGAGCTATCATTCTGATTTCATAGATGGTGAACTGAGGTTCCCAGATACTATGGGCAAAGTCCTCCACCAGTATTATTCAGTAGGAGTTTTGCCTTTGACTTTAATGGTGGAGGACTGCATCCTAAAACCCTTTTTAAATGGGCCATGGCTGTAGGGGGGATCAGTGTGTGGGTGCTTCAGGAGGGCCAGTGCACATGGGTACACATTGATTTCCCACCCCACGCAAGAAGTAACCGCCGTTTTGGCCAATTGCGCTGTGGGTGGGCGTGTGTGTGCATATGTGTTTTGTGGGAGCGTGCACGCACACCTACCTACCCACCCATCATGGCATTCACACGGGAGGCACCCACACATGCCTATGCAGCGGACCTGCATGGGTGCGTCTTGTGTAAAAAGGGCCCAAGTGATTTGCCCAGGGTCACACTCAGAAAGTCTGGCAGAGCAGGTAATTAAACCCAGGTCCCAAGTCAAGAATAGAGCCCTACCGTTTATAAAGGAAGGGGTTTCCATGGGTGGTTTTTTGGTAAGTGGATCTCACCATGGCATCCCTACTGTTTTTGGTTGGAGCAGTCTACTCTGTACACGGTTTTGCTGCTTTCCACATAGTGGAAAGGAAGAGAGTCATTTCAGGCAATGGGATCTGGAAGCCGTCAGACAGAAAAGGTGACACGAGAAATGTAAGACGTTGTTGTTACGGCTGCAGCCCATTCAGCATTTGCTCCATTGCTTCCAGTCAGGGGAAGCTTGGGTATCGTTTGCTTAGCTAGTTTTAGGATTTGGGACTATATTTAGAGGGCTAGAGGCAGAAGGTGGTAATGAATGTGCATTACTCCTACTCACATTGCATATTCCTTTTTGGCTTCTGTATCGTGTAATATGGGAATAGCGGCTGGTGTGTCCTCAGAAACAGTGCTCTACCCGAGCAGACTAAAGTCTATATCCATAGTGTTATACATGAGGGAGAATGGTTCAATCTGTTCTTAAGACTAAAAAAAAGAGTTGATCCATTTTTGTCAACTATATGCATTTAGAAATCCCATAGGCAATGACTTTACCCCCCTCCCCCCTTGTGCTCTCCCACATTTTTACATACGGCTGAATCAACATGCTTTGGGATAAAGCAGAGCCCACTAAGCCAGCTTGGCTACGGTTTAGTGCTTTCTTTGAAAGGTGCTAATGCAAGGCAGACTTTCCTGACACGGTTGCACTTGTAACTCATATTGGCTCCTCCAGTTGAACTGAACTGCAGTAAGGATTCAAACCATCTCTCTCTCTTTCACCAAGGGAAGGAAAGAGCAAAATTTTGTAGAGCTGGGACATATAGTACTTTTTTTCCTTTTTCTTTTTCTTTTTTTCTCTCATTGTTCACATTTTTGGATACCCTCTGAAAATACCATTAATATCTACATCTGAAACAGGTATTCACATATCAATTTATTTGGATACTCTAGTTTGGGTACTTTATTTATTTCACAGTTTTGGTTACTTCATTTTGGCAATTGTGCATGCGCAGTAGTGCTAATAGTGCTGAAACTTCGTAACCAAAATCACTGAATAACTGAACCAAAGTAACCAAAGTGGGTATCTGATGATACAGGAATGAATAGCAGTTATTTTCCGTTTTGTTGGTTTTGGTTCGGATAGTGAAAATTCAACAGATTTATTTAGTTTTGCAGATATTCCTTTCAGCTTTATTATTTTGGTTTCAAAATTATGTGTAATGGTTAGGGATGTGTTATGGGGCAACAGTGTGCAACTGGGCACAAAGACTCCTGGGTCCCTGTCCGTCTGTCCGTCTTCAGGACTCCCATGGCTTTAATTACAATAGCATGTAAGCATCTCAAAGTCTTCAGTGTATTTGTCCTCACAACACCCCTGAGAGGTCAGTGTCAGTGGGGACGGGGGAGAGGGCTCTCTCAGGCAACACTTGCTCACTCGCACAACCACGGCCCATGCTCTGCAGTTTGAAACCTGGGTAAACAAGCCCATCAGGATGGTATGTGGGCCCTCTGATCTCATAGAGACCGGGCCCCTATCATCATAGGGCGCAGAGCTGTAGGGAGTACAAAACCTCCCATCACACTCAGTCTGCACAAGCACACACACGGGGGAGGGTAGGCTAGGACAGGAACGGTTACTGTGAGGGGCGTGCGGAGCGCTGGGGCCCGGGGTTGGGGTGGACGAGAAGGGGCACACGCGCACACAGCACGGGGAAGGGGAAAGGTTGCCCGGGACGGGAATCACCCACCTTTCACCCGCACGCAGTCACTCTCGGTACAAGGAGGGAACACACACTCCAATACAACACACAACAATATCTCAACAATAGTAATAAGTCACACTTAGCTTCGCAAGGGGGCTGGCTTCTTGCTCTGATTACCAGCACTGTGCACTTCACAGTGCTGACCTTTATGCTCCTGGCTCTGCCCCCAACTGCGCCTGCAGGCGCGCTGAGTGGCGGGTTGGCTGACACCCCGACCCTGCGTTGCACAGGGTCAGGGGTTGTGATGCTGTATGCTCCGTGGTCGAGCGGGTTGCCTTGGCAACCTGCTGCTGTGGGGACGCGGGAGGTGTTGCCACNCCGCATTCTGCACCAGCTGCAGTTTCCGAGCCATCATCATGGGTAGCCCCACGTGGAGCATGTTACAATAATCCAATCTAGAGGTGATGAAAGCATAGATTATGGTGGCCAGGTCAGAGCCTGAAACAAGTGGCCAAAGTCGTTGCACCAGATGTAATTGGCAAAAGGCACTCCTCGCCACAGCCTCCACCTGGACATCCAGGCGGAGCTACACGTCAAGGAGCACCGCCAGACCCCCTACCTGGGGTACCAATGGAGGGCAGACCTGCCAATAATGGGGGCCACCATCTCCATCGCCTTACCCACCAATATCACCTCCGTCTTGTCAGGTTAGTCCTCATCCAGAGCCCCACAGCCGTCAAACACCGAGTAAGCACTGAGTAAGTAAGAAGTGCCATACTGGGTCAGACTAATGGTCCATGAAGCCCAGTGTCCTGTCTCAGACAGTGGCCAATCTCAATCACCTGGGAGAAGTACCCAACAGGTCACAACGTGCTGATCCATTCCCTGTTGTTCACTCCCAGCTCCCGACAGCAAGAGGTTATGTGCCCCGTACCTACTTAGCTAACAGCTGTTAATGGAACTACTCTCCAAGAACTAATCCAGTCCTTTTTTAAACCCAGCTATACTGCTGGCCTTGACGACTTCTTCTGGCAACAAATTCCACAAGTTAATTGTGCATTGAACAAAAATATTTTTTAATTTGTTTTAAATCTGCTGCCAGTTAGTTTCATGGGGTGTCCCCTATTTCCATCTGAGAGGGTAAAATAACCACTCCCTATTAACCTGTTCCACACCACTCATGATTTTGTAAACTTCTATCATATCCCCTCTCAATTGTCTTCTCCAAGCTGAAGAGCCCCAACCTACCAAGCCTTTCTGAGTCTGGAAGCCGTTCCATGCCCGTTATCATTTCTACTATCTTTTTTGAGAAGGGGGGACCAGAACTGCACACAATATTCAAGGTGCAGTTGCACCACAGATTTATATAGCGGCATTATGATATTTTCAGTTTAATTCCTAACATGGTTTGCTTTTTTGACAGCCAATTGCATTTTTGACTGCCAGCTCCACATGCTGAGCTGAGGATTTCAATGTAACGTCCACTGTGTCGCCAAGATCTTTCTCTTGAGTGCTAGCACCTAATTTAGAACAAAGCACTGTGTATATATAGTTTGGATTATTTTTTTCCTATGTGCAATTGCAGTACTTTGCACTTGTCAACATTAAATTTCATCTGCCATTTAGATGCCCAGTCACGCAGTCTTGCAAGATCCTTCTGTAATTCTTCACAGTCCGCTTGGATTTTAACTACTTTGAATAACTTTGTGTCATCTGAAAATTTGATCACCTCACTCTTTACTCTCTCTTTCAGATCATTCATGAATATATTGAACAACACTGGTCCCAGTACAGATCTCTTGGGCACTTCTCTATTTACTTCTCTCCATTGTGAAAACTGACTTTTTAGTCCTACTTTTTGGTTCCTATCCTGTAACCAGTTATCGATCCACAATAGGACACAGCCCCCTATCCCATGACTATTTAATTTCCACAAGAGTCTTTTGTTGAGGGATCTTATCAAATATTTTCTGAAAATCCAGATACGCATGACTTCCTTTTGCTAAATCTATGCTGTTTCTTCCCCATTGTCATGTTTATCAGTATGCCCAGAGTGTGTGTGTGGTCGCCGTGGTGGTCCCAAGTAACAGGGAGACAAAGTGGTTTGTACAATATCTTTTATTGGATCAACTGTTGTTGGTGGAAATAAGCAAGCTTTCGGGCCACACAAGGAAGGGAAGGGCCCTGTGTGGCCCGAAAGCTTGCTTATTTCCACCAACAACATTTGGTCCAATAAAAGATATCACTCGAACCACTTTGTCTCAATATGCCCAGGAAGTCTGTTCTTAACTGTTTCCACCAGTTTGCCTGACATGGACATAGGGGTGGGTGTTGTGGATTCAGATTAATTGGCAGTTGCAGATTAATCAAAAAAATGCCGCCTGATTATGGATCAGTACTATGGATCTGTATTAAAAATAATTTCAATTTTTTTTCCTTGTGCATATGCAAAATGACTGTCTTCTCCAAAAAGGCGGCAGCAGCAGCAGCATCACCGCCATTTTGCAGAAGGTCAGACAGTCTATGCATATGCAAATGGCCAGCATACATGCGCAGACCAGCTGCCCTTTTCCAAAATTGCAGTGATGTGGCCATTTTGCACATGCACAGTAAAATAAATAAATAAATAAATTATTTTTAATACAGATTCATAGTACTGATCCATAATCAGGCATCATTTTTCAGATTAATCTGCAACTGCTGACTAATTTGAATCCGCAACACCCACCCCTGCTAAGTAGTAACAAATCACCAGGAGCAGATCATATTCACCTCAGAGTTCTCAAGGAACTCAAGTATGAAATTGTAGACCTACTATTGGTAATCTGTAATCTATCGCTAAAATCTGTCACTGTACCCGAGGATTGGAGGGTAGTGAATGTAACACCGGGTGTTCTTACATACACATTTCTCCTGCATATTTGCTGTTACATCCGTCTCTTTGAACTTCCGCATAGAACTTCTCCCAGAACTTTTGTGTGAAAAAGTTCTCCTGGTAAACTGCTTTGCTCCAGGCAGCTATGGTCACTTGTTTTCCATGGCAGTCCCTTGCATCTACAGCTGCGGCTACTTTAGGGTGCCTCAGGGCAGTGTGTGTGTGAAGAATGCATCCAGGAACTGCTTCAGGGCAGTGTAAGTGTAAGTGTAAAAAATGCATCCGTAACTGGCTTCTGGATTTGTAAACCCAGAAGATTGAAAGACCAGCACTTTAAGGTGTGTGTAAAAATGCCCACCAATATGGTCATCTTGGAAACTACAGACCAGTGAGCCTGATGTATGTGCGGGGCAAACTGGTGGAAACAGTTGTTAAGAACAGAGTTCCTGGGCATATTGCGACACAGGGGTTTGAACGATATCTTTTATTGGACCAAATGTTGTTGGTGGAAATAAGCAAGCTTTCGGGCCACACAGGGCCCTTCCTCAGGGCCCTTCCCTTCCCTGTGTGGCCCGAAAGCTTGCTTATTTCCACCAACAACAGTTGATCCAATAAAAGATATTGTACAAACCACTTTGCATCCCTCTCTTTCATTTGGGACCAACATGGCATCCACGCATTGGATGATTTCAGACGAGACGGGGCGGCATTTGCCCTGTCCTGGAATCACCCTTCTGCTTCCCCGCCGGAATCAGCTCATCACGTCCAACAGACGTGCCGGCTGATCCTGGTGGGAAATCGGGGAGGGGGCGGGGCCACATGGCGCAACGTGCGGCTGCACGGCCCCGCGCCCCCACGCTCCCCCGCCCTCTGGAGAGACAGGCGGGCGCTGCGGCCAATGCGGCTGCAGCGCCCGCCCGAATTGACCACGGTCCAGAATCCCTCCGGGGAGTGGTGAATGTGATTCCCCACCGCGATTGACCGTGGTAAACATCTGGGGGGGGAACTTCCGGTTCCCCAACAGACGTTACGGGACCATTCCTCACCACAGGGTATTGACTGTGGTTGAGTGTGATCTTGTAACGTCTGAAATACCCCTTATCTCTAGACAGTAGCAATGCAGAGGTCAAGTACTATCTTCTGTTATTTGGATCAGCAGAGTCCAACACCTTCTGCAGGGCATTTCACAAAGTTCCCTTTGTTTCATCTGCAAGCTGAAAAAGCTAGTACCAAAAGGCCTCTGCTTTATTTAGATCTGCCCTTTCAACAGCACTGTACACCTCCATGCTTTTCCCTGCCCATGGTGTGAAGAACAAGGCATAGCAGCACCGTGCTGCCATGGGAGATTAATGGTATTCTGTATTCCTCACTATTTCTCTCTTTAACTTTGTAGTGCTGAATAAGCGGAAGCAATTTTCTGGCCATTCTCCCATTGCCCTAATGTTTCAACAGGGTACAGAACCGCACACTGTATATATCTTAAATGTGACAGTGCTTGCCCTTCTTAGCTGCTGTTGTGGTAGCCTGTGAAAGATTGATCGTGCTCCAAAATATCCTATTTTTAAAGGTGTGTTGTAAAGTGTGTGTGAATGTGTTTGACCGATTACATGAAAGACTTGTGATTTGAGAAGATTGCTTCTACGGCTCAGTAGTGTTTCCTCCCTCGGTATCCAGACCTAGACACGCTTGGTAAAAGCAGATCACACCTTTTAGCACTTCTGATGATTTTTTGTGAAGTTATTTTTCAGAAATCTCACTGTTCATTTCTCTTGTTGGCATCGCCTTAAGTGAAAACCGTTGCAGTAAAACGTGTGTGAATGAGACCTTTCTGCAAAGGAGCACAACATGGCCCAGAAGGTAAATGTGGCGTGCTAATATTTTGTCATGCTGACTTCTCATGGTGAATAAGTCCATCATTACCTGTCGGCCAAACTGGGCAGGGGAAGCAGCCTATGACTGCCAGAAACTGATAGTGAACAATGGAGGATGGAACTCTCCATAGATGTCCTGCTTTTGTACATTTCCTTGGAAGCATCCAGTGTTGGCAGCTGGCAGAGACAGGATACTGACTAGATGGGCCACTGATCTGACCCAGTGCAGCACTGCTTACGTTAACTCAGGGAGAAGCATGCAGGACTCCGGATGGAACATCTAATGCCGGGCTTTGTGGTTTGCATGTTCATATCCTAACACAAGGGCAGATGTAATCTGCTTCATTTTAGGCAAATAAAGTGAGTTTCTTGGTTTGCTGAAAAATAAGATTTGGGTATCCCTTTCAGTAAGAATCCTTTTGGTGATTCTTCTTCTGCTGCCCATCTCAACAAGCAGAGTTCCTATATATATTGTCTCTATTATTTCTAATTATGTTTGCATCTCACTGTTTCTGTGTTCTGTTTTTGTATCTTGCTCTGTTTTCATTCTCTCTTCCAGGTTGCTGGCGTTGCTGACTGACATCTGTAGTTAATCTTTTCTAGCTTAAATCTTACACACAAATATTTGCCTTCCCTACTTGCATTTTCATCAATCTTGACAAAACTCTGAAACTTCTCTATAGTGGTGGGAGGTCCTAGGCTGCAGAGAAAACAGTGTTGCTTCCGGAGTGCCAGGTACCTTGCTTGGAGTATAGTGTCCTTAGATAACAAAAACATGGTCAAAGTTCTGAGACCGGCTCGAGAGTTAAGGCTGTGTTCCCATCTGCAACGGCAGTGGCATTTTGCGCCCTGACATGCGTGAGAGAAGCCGCGGGAGATCCCCGTTCGCACCAGCTCTTTTCCTGTCAGCCGGCTCCTCCGCACTGCCGCGTCTTCCCTGGCCCCTCCCTCTGCCGCCGCCGCCGCAAATGGGAACGTAGCCAAAGTCTAGGGAGGCGATGAGGAAGGAAGTCTGGGAACACATGCTGAGATGGCAGGACAAAACATGTTTCCTGTCGAGCCTTTATCGCCCTTGGCACCAATGATGGGATGGGGCTGGGTCAGCCAATCAGAAACCAAATACATGGAAAGGGTAAGAGAGTTTAGGCCAGGTGCTAAGGGTTGGTGAGTGACTCCCTGATGGTAGAGTGACTACAGCATTCACCTAGAGACTTGAGTTCAAGACTGGCAAAACTTCATACAAAATTACACTTGATGCTTTAGGTCCTTATGGTAAGTGGCTTTGAATTAGGGAGAGACAGAAACAGCCTCCTTCAATGTGGCTTTCAACATTTCTGTTCCGAGACACTACTTCTGCAACCTGACTCAAGCGAGCCAGGGCCTTATATCTTATAGCCCAGGCCCAGCTCATGGGCTGGTTTGTGGAATCGGAGCCAGGCAGACCCAGGGCAAGATCGGGTCCAAACAGAGAAGCAGGCAAAAGTGGGTCCAGGAGCGGAGGGAACTGGAGACAGGAAAAGGGTTGGGGTAAGCAAGAGAGAGGAAGGAAGAGGTGTTGCTCTGCCTGCTTCCTCTCTGCATCTTTTATACTAAGAGCAGCCAGTCCCATGCACAGGGGTGAGGTAGTTTAACATAACTACTGCAAGAAGCCAGAACCTAGCTGTCAAGAGGTTACAGTGGTGTCGTCTGTTGGGGATTTCTATCCCATGGATGCCAGTTTGCGGCCAGCAGGGTTGTAACAGTCTCACACTAGTTCCATCAAGCCTGTGGTTATATTGTTCGGTCTTTCAAATAGAAGTTCCAGAACATTCTATGTAGGTCTGAATTGTTCCTTAAAACATGATTACCCAAGCTATCTCTCTATTGCAAAACTCAAATCCAATGTTCTGGCCCAATACCTAATGGGAAGTTTCATTCAACCCAGCTGCACTTTTGTAGGGTAAAGTAGGTCTTGGTTTGTGTCGTATAGTACTACGCTTTGTATCTCCACCTAAAAGTGGCTGAATTTCAACCATGAGGGATGTGGTCCCATGTGGATACACTGTAGTTTAACACAAGCATGCAAAACCTCCGATCACTATTCTAAATTTAAAAAAGCAAACTGTTTTTATTGACCTTGGTGTTGCTTTACATAATTCCGTTTCCTTGGGCTTTTTTTTTTGCTGAATTTCTCTTGTGGTTCAGAGAGTTCCTTTCAGTTGACATTGAGTCACTTCAATTTGCATGATGTGTTATAGATGTTTATATACGGCGGGCTGAAGGCTGAGAGGGGCTTCCCCTCCCCACTCCCTTTCAAAAAAAATTAAATATAGCTAAAGATCAACGAAACAGGGAAAATTCTAGGAGAAATGTGAAATCCCCACAACCCTTTTTGACATTCAAAAATGTTGCCAATTTCAAACAATCTAGAAATTTTTAATCAGCTGTATAACTAAGCCTCAATTTACAAATTCTAAATCTAGACTCCGGTATCTAAAATTCTTGCCTATGAAGTGTACTGAAGGGTTCCTTCCAGCACTGATGTGACAAGAGAGTGGGAAAGAGGGGATACTTCCCATCTCAAATTTAGGATGGGACAAACAACAGCAGGGGAACATTTCCTGAGCCAGGACTGTTTTGGAGGGGGAGAAGGGGCAGTCTCCATCCTTATTCCAGCCTCTGCCCCCTTTCCCTAACAACAGAAGGGGCAGCAAGAGCATGGAAAATGGTGAGTCACTGGAGGCAAGGGTCACCAGTGAGACTTCCTGTGGCCTGGGCGTGTCCTTCTCTGACGCTGCTTTCCCACAGGCTGTCTCGGTGGGAAATCTAGCGCAGTTCCCGTCTCATGAGAAACGAGGAAGTGCGGCTTTCACGTACGCAGACTCGCGCAACCTTATCCGTTGTGCTAACTTGCCTGCATGAGAGCTGCACTTCCTCGTTTCCCACGAGATGGGAGTTGTACTAGATTTGAATAGCGCAAGCTCCTGCCACGCCAAGACAGCCTGTGGGAAAGCGGCCTGAGTTGCGGTCTTTATTACCACCTTTCTCTTCCAGTTCTTTTCCTTCAATCAAGATCCTAGAAGACGCCTAGATCCAGTTAATCAAACATGCCATGGAAAGAACTGGTCTCTGTTTATTTTAAAAAGAAAAGCTATACACAGAAAGGAGGAAGAGTTTAGAGGAGAGCTACAGGAGTGGTTGGTGACTTGGAAAACATACCTTATGGCTTACAGAGAGACCAGAGAAAATTACAATGACCCCTTCTGGCCTTAAAATGGAGGTTCCCAAATTGTAGGTCAGGACCCTAAGTAAGGTCCCCCATCTGTGGATGGTGTTGCAGTCTGACTGATAACTGATATACTTTGCATGTCTTTGTTGCTGTCTGGGGTTCCAGGATTATATTAAGGCCCTTTTTACATGGGTGGCACCTTCAAATGCACACCCAGGGATCTGCGTGTGCATGCGTGGGTGAGTCCTGTGTGTACAGTGGTGGTTGCGGCAGCAGTAGCGGCGGTAGGTGGATGTGTGTGCGCACTCCCATGAAACATGCATGCCCATCTATTACCCATGTACAGAGCAACTGGTGAGAAGGCTAGTTGTTCCATGCGTGGGGATGGGCAGAGGATGGGTTTGCACCTATGTATCCCCACCCGCTGCCCCCGTACCGCGGTGTGCATGCACCAACCACCTCCCCAGCTTGGCCCGTTTAAAAAGGGCCACAGTCTCAAAATCATGCCAGGGAGGCAAAGCTCTGAGAACCCACTACCTTAAAATCTATGCATTTGTTACGGTAGGCTAAAATCCTTATGCAAATCATCATCTGGCCGATCACACCTAGTCCTATTTGGAGAGAAATGGTACTCGCATCTTACACTGTTTTTAAATCAGCACCGCTGTGGGGCAGGTCAGTGTGCACTGTGAGGAGTGCCGATGGATGTCCGGTGAATGGGGGAGGGATTCACACGGGCCAGGATAGATGTGTGCACCTACCCACGCACTGCTCACTCCTGCCCCCGCACAGAACATCCTGGGTTTTTCCCTGATGCTCCAATGCGTGGGCATGAGTGGGCGGTGAGTGAATCACAGAAGCACCCACCCATGCCTTCTTCAGACAGGTGCTGGGGGCGGGGGGCATCCCATTTAAAAACAGCCCTAGACTAGTTACAATACCAAGCTACCAAAGCTTTCCTCCTACACGCTTAGCATGGTTCCTCAGTCTCATCAGTTGCATTTCAGCAGCCTGTTGTGGTGCCGATGCTGCCTGCACAAATGAACATGAACTGATCTATACACTGTGTTTTGTTTTTTCTTCTCTTATTCTTCCTCTCCTGCGTGAGCAGCCCCTTCATTCGTCAGCTGCCTTCCCAGCTGCTACCCACAGTCTTGCTTTCAATTTTCTTCTTTGACTAAAAATAAAGGTCTAAGTATCTTGCCATCGGTTTTGCACTTGGGTAAGAACAAAATGGCCATCAGCTGTTTGAAGGCCCAAAAGGGAAGCAACATATTTTCTTTTATCACACCCTGGAATCCAGAATCCCAGCAGATGCCCAAACACAGTAGCAGCCAGCACATGAGCTAACACTGGGGATGCATTAGGCACTAGGGTTTGCCACCTATGCAAATTTTTAAGGAACACTTACGAAAAATGCATGTTGCAGGGCTTTCTTTGGCAATGCAGGGCCTGCAACATACATTTTTCATAAGTGTTTCTTAAAAATTTGCATAGATGGCAACCCTATTAAGTACCCAGGGCATGACTCCTTTCAGACCACATGCACACTTCACTTTGGAAGAGCTGATCTTGACCATTGCTTGTATGGATGGAGAATCGGATCTTATTAAATATTCTCATTCTCCCTCCTCTTTCCCCCACCAATTGCCTATTCCTATTGAAGTAATCTCGCAACTTCTGGTTTGGAACTAATAGAAAGTACAGGATCTCACTGTTTTCCATTGGCAATCATGTACCAGCATGTTGATTAACATGGAACATCATCCTTTTCACCAGGGGGATTCCGCACCATTTTAGTCTCTCCCCCCACCCCCACCCAACACAAAGGAGACTTACTACAAGTCCTTGAATATATATTCTTCAAAGAGGAAGGAAGGAACATTCTATTCCCTCTACATGTTTACCGCCATCAAGTTTTACAGTCTTTTTGCACTGTTAATTGTGACCATATCCAATTTTCCTACACAGCATTAACATTATTAGGCTTTGCACTAAGCCTGCCTTTTCATCTTCTCTCTGACTCAGAGGCGCAGCACTCATCCCAGAACTACCCACAGGTTCCTGGTGGTGTCAGGAATCAAGCCTTCAACCAACATCTGGGGTGGAGTTTGGCTCCATAGCGCCACTACTGCACCTTATCTTTGGCTGGCATCTGCCCAGAAGGCTCTTGGTTCTAGTCCCTTGCCACACACCCCAGCTTCCTGACTGGCTACCTACCTACCTACAGCAACAGGAAGCTTGATGGATCACTGCTGCTTCCTATAAATGAATCTGTTCCTGACTTGTTCCCACCTTGACCTCCGCCTGAGCTTGTTCATTAACTGAGCCTGTTCCTGCCCAAGCCTGATTCTTCATCCTGACCTATGCCAGTTCCTGTCTTGCTCTGACCACTGGACTTAACCCTTTAGTTAACCCACATCCCTCCCCGACCCAACCCATACAAGTGGTGTCGCCACTCAACAAGCTCTGGACTTTTTATTCCTCCTTGTAACCAACTGACTTCTGCAGGTCACCACCCACACCTGACCATCATCTCCCTTCATTCACTGCTGCTGGGTAGAATAGCTGGCTAACAGCATGAGAGCTGAGTCCACTAACCCTTACAGGGCCAGCTCATCCTGCTACACAACAGGATACTTGTGTTTATTACCAGGAAGGCAGTTTATTTCACACTATAGTTTGCATGGTTTCCTTACTAACACTGATGGCCATAAACGGGCTTGAGAATATGAAGGACTCTGTTTTTGGTTTTGTTATTGGGTTTTTTAAGGCCATTTGGCCAGTTTCTCGGACGGGCTTTGAGGTAAAGTACACAAAGGGTGTCTTTAGATATAAGGTCAACGGGTGTCTGAATGTGTGTTTTGATCTTGATATGAACACCAGTTTGGCCCTGTGTTCACCATGTGGTGCTGCTTAGACACACAGCCCATCTTGGGGCAAATCGGTGTTTTGCTCGCCACCCAATCTCAGCATGCAAGAGCTGCCACCTTGTTCCCCGTGTTGTACCAGCTAACACGCCACCTGATATCATTAGAAACAACGTTGGTCACGAATTCAGCCGAAACATGCAAATTGTCCTTGTGATGCAATGGTGTTCACATCACGTGTTCAACAAGTGGCCAAATTGGTGTTGGGATTGTTATGGTGCTTACACACAATGGCCAAACATGTGCTTAGGGGTTTTGACACCCAATCTTTGTTATGTCTAAACACACCCAAAATCAGCACAGCAATTAGAGAAGAAAGTGTGGCTTAATTGCAGGGCTGCAGGCAGGAGTATCCTTAGGCATGTGTGATCAGTGTAGCCATAAAGGAGTCCCAGGGCTTAGTTTGTGCCATGGTTCAGCCCTGGCACCTATTCGAGACCCTGTCGCTGCTGCTGTTCTGCAAGAATCCACCAAGCTCTGGATGCAGAAGCACCACCCTCAGCCCCTGTATTTCCCTTGACAGGGTTAAGGCTTCCTGCAGCCAAATTTGGAAATCACTGCCACAGAAGTCAAAACCAAGCATCATGCCCTCCAACATTTGATAGAGAAAAATAGGCACGCTTCATGCCACCTATTATCTGCATAAATTTAAATACGTTTATAAACATTTGTAATAGCCAACTGACCAACTTGGGGCTGAGCTGGAAAAGAAATGATGTCTGTATGAGAGGCTCTGTGTACACATAGGTTTGTATGTGCAGGACTGATGTTACAACCAGAATCAGCTGGTGGACGTTTAGGTTGGTGGGGTGGTGGGTGTGACTGGCAGTGGGCAGAGTCAGCATTAAAATTTCACACTTACATGATCGATGGAATAGAACAGACAATGAATGGGGAGAAAACAGTGTATGCAGAATGAAAAACTACACAATAGTGGTGACATGCAACAGTGACTGCAAAATGCAACATTCTGTGTGATAAAATCAAAAAGGGAAAACCTGATCTACAGAAGCAAATGCTAGTACTGGGGGGGTGGTGGGTGAAGACTGGCAGCTCAAGGCTTCAAGTCTGTTTTTAAATAAGAGGACATTATATGTATGTGTGATTTGCTATTTTAAAAAGAAGAATCCACTCAGGAGAGAAACCCTGACACGCAAGGGAGAACCCTTAGATGTGCCCTGACTGGAAAATGCTGCAGGGTGAGCTCAGCCCTGATTAATACCCTGAGAGAATGTACCCTACCATAGAAAGGCCTGTAAATGCCTAACTGGGGGGGAAAGTTTTGTGTGAACTTCAGTCTTGGTATGCATGAAGGAACCCAAACAGTTCCTTCATTCCCCGCGTGACCTCTGCTCAGTTGCAGTTGGGAGAGAGGAGGACATGACTAGAAGAGGCAGCATGGGGCAGAATACTTTTGCAAACAGTATAGAAGACCAAACGCTTAGCTACTAAATCACATAGATGGTACTGCATTTCTAACTCTACACCTCAGACCAATCCCTCCCAACCCCACTCTCCTTCCCTTACACCAGGGATGGGGAACCTTAGGCCAGGGGGCTAAATGTGGCACAGGGCAAGTTTTTTTTTTTACTTTATTTTTATTTGGCCCCTTTCCAGTTCCTGGATCTGGCCCATATATCCAGTTCCTACCCTCAAAAACTGAAAATCTGAGTTCAGGGTAAAGGAGCATTTTTTGAGTCTCGGAGCTCCCAGACCAGTGAACAAGAGGGGGGGGGAGGGGAGACCATGAAAAATCCTCAAGATCCAAAATTCCCAGTAGCATCATACTGCTTGTAGAGTGGGGGACAAAATTAAGAGGGGCTAACACTATTTTCCCCTTTCAAAAACACTAAAACCACACAACACTACATGAAAACTGAAAACACAAGTGGTTTTTTGTGGTGGTCATGCTGCCACAGAAAGACTAAGGCCTTCTTTACACAAAACGCACCCACTCATGAACACGCAGAAATCTGCATGTTCATGAGTGTATGCAATCTGTGTGACGGGCATGGCGTGCGTGCAGTGAGTGGAGTCACATGCGTGCTCCCACCTAACACTCATCCCCACTCACCCATCGTATGTGCACAGGCACGCCCACGCACTCCCTACCTGGTGGTGCCATGTAAAAACGGCCTAAATATACCAAGTCACCAAATAAACCCTTTGGAAAAGCTTCTATATTACTTCTGAAATTTTTTCCACTATAGGAGGCCACCAAAATATCCCAACCAATTTAAACCTTCAAAGTTCAAAGTGATCTGATGCTTGAGAAAAAAGTTTCTCAAGCATCAGATCACTTGGGAAGATGGAAAAAAATCAAAGGGTCTATCACAATAAAGAGCATAACTATTTTTTTTCCTTTCAGTGTCAGAGTATGGAGGGGACAGGGATGGTTTAGGGTGCCCCAAAGGTTGTGCTCCCCACAACCCCAGTACCTGTGTCTGTAGAGCCTTCCCCTGCTTGCAGTCTGCTGGGCCAGTGATTACCTTATGAGAGACAGCTGTGGTGCTCTGAGCGCCTGCAGCTGAAGCGAGGGCGGAGTCTGAAGCAAGGCACATAAGAGGAGGGCCATTAGGCTAGCTCCTTGCTGGTAATCAGAGCTTCTTGGTTCATGTGATCTGGACTGTGTGTTGGTATTTGGAGAACCTGTGGTTTGTTAGAATCCCTTCCCCGTTCCTGTGTGACGAGAGATTGTGTTCAAGTGGTGTGTGCTTCTGTCTCCCTTGCTGTTGACCCTTCATGCCTTCCTGTGTGTGGCTGCCCTAATCCCTCCCCGCTCCCCTCAGGGATTCCCAGGGCATGGGGTCCCTACCCCCTCCTCACTTGTTTCCCTTCCTGGGTCCTGTGTGTGTGGAGGATCACTATAATCCAGGGCGTGACATCTCTGGTGAGCCCCCTGATGAATGGTGGCTGCGTCAGGTGCCTTTTAGCATAAAATTGACCCCACAGAGAGAGACCATACTGAGGGCTCCTTCAACACTACTAGTGTGCGTCTGCGAATGGGGTTTATGTACTTGTGTTGTATGCTCCCTCCTTTGGTCCTGTTTCCCCTTGCTATCCCATATTTCCCACATTCAGAAACACTATAAGACATATAAGGTCATGTGAAAAGCAAGTATTTTTGAAGTGTTCACACTGGCCCTTTTCACACAGAGACTTGAACACTGATAAAATGGGTTACATTTTATTATACATGTTGCAGGGCTGCAGGTGTGCGCTATGGATGCCCTGCAACATGCATAATAAAATGTAACACCCATTTTATCAATGTTCGAGTGTCTGTGTGAAAAGGGCCAGTGTGAAAAGGGCCACTGCTGCAAAAATATTAAATATAAGAAATACTGCAAGTAAAGCTTTTGGAAAAACTTTAAATTATAGGGGCGGGAAAACCGGTAAATCCGGTATCCGATAATGCTGGTACCGGGCGTACCGGCATTATCGGATTCGACCCGGTAAATCCGGTCTGGGTACCGGATTCTGGGTACCGGATTTTTTTACATTGCAGCCATTTAAAAATGGCTGCAATGTAAAAACTTAAAGCCCCACCAAAAAAGTTTAAAAAAACAAACCCTCCCCGAGTCCAGGCTGCGCGGGTGGAAGGGGGGACACCCCCCACCCACCCTGCCCAGCCTGG
>QEPC01010671.1:2125026-2139637 GCA_003113815.1 Sphenodon punctatus
ATTGGGGGGTTTCGCCCTCCTATAGCTCAGCAGGGTCGGAGTCTGGGGGTGATATTGGATGCAGATCTCCACCTGGATCGACAGGTGGAGGTGGTAGCGAAGGTTGCCTTCCGCCAGTTATATCTGGTGCGGAGGCTGCATCCGTACGTCTCCGGCCTGGACCTGGCCTCCCTCATCCATGCCTTCGTCACCTCGAGGCTGGACTACTGCAATGCGCTCTACGTGGGGCTGCCCTTGTTCCTGGTCCGGAGGCTGCAGCTAGTGCAGAATGCGGCGGCCCGGCTCCTGTCGGGGACGGGTAGTCAGGCACACATAACACGTGTGCTCCGGACTCTGCACTGGCTGCCAATAGCGAGCCGAGCCAGGTTCAGGGTATTGCTATTGATCTATAAAGCCCTTCACTGTCTGGGCCCCTCGTACCTCAGGGGCCGCCTTGCCCTCCGCGCCCCAGAGCGGCTCCTTCGGTCTGCTGGGGGTACCTTCTTGGAGGTGCCCCGTGTTAAGCGGGGGGCCACAATGCAGAGGGCATTCTCGGTGGCTGCGCTGCGCCTTTGGAATTCCCTCCTGGAGGAAGCTCGCCTGGCCCCAAGCCTTTTAACATTCCGGCAAGTTTGTAAAACCTGGCTGTTCGCCCAGGCCTTTGGGGAGGGGGGGTTAGGTTTTTTTTAATCTTCTCCTACCCTTATTTATTGTTTTATCATGTGCCTAGCCCTGTTTTTTGTTACTATTATGATGATTGTTTTAAATTTTATGATTGTATTTTTTGTTTTTAAAATTGTTAGCCGCCCTGAGCTGTTTTCAGGAGGGGCGGGATATAAATTGATAAAATAAATGAAAGATAAATAAATAAAAATAAATAAAAAACAAAAATAATTTTTAAAAATAGAAAAATAAAAATAATTTTAAAAAAAATCTTACCCAAAGTGGAGAGATCCCGTCTGCCCTCTACTATAGGAGCCTCTGAACTGGCCCATTCTACCCACTCCTCCCAACAAATTTTGGCACATCTAGGGGAGAACATAGCAACCCTATACCCCCCTGACTACCTACCATCCCTCAAAATACAAGGTCAGGGTCTGCCACAGGCTGTCATTCCCTGTTCGGCTACTTAGGTCAAGCAATAGTGCCTTATAGGCCATTTTTAAATGGACCGTGGTGGGTGTAGGGGATGGGCGTGCAGCCATAGTGGGTGTGCACCTGTTCCCACAGGTACATATTCATCTCCACCCATGGAGCATCAGGCATTGGAGCGTATTGCTCCATGTGTGGGTGATAGGTGGGTGTAGCGCGGGAGCATACACACACACACACACACATATCCATCCCCTGCGGCTTTCACACAGGCACCTCCACACAGCGAAACTGCGTGGAGATGGATGGGGGCATCTCGTGTGAAAAGAGCCATATTCTCTAACAGTATCGTTTTGCCTGATGCAGTTATGTGTGTTCTTCCTGTCAGGCCAACAAGTGAGGAATTCTGCAAACCAGTGCTACCCCGGAAGGCTTCAACTGGGCTACTTCAGTATAAGAGGTTTGTGGATCACAGCCTATGGCATCATTTCTGAAATCATTCTGTAACTGATCACAAACTTTTTTTGATAATAGCTTTTGAAGAGATTGGGCCTCATTTTAAAACACATTTGGATGTACACACAGAGGCACCACTGAGATTGTCTGGAAAATGACAGACCTCTGTGCTGCATTGCACTCTTCCCGAAGGATCTGTTCCTCGCTTTGCCCAATTTCTTCCTGTAAGAAGACGGCAGAGTAAGGTCATAAAGGACTCTAGCAATGGAACAGTTAATTATTCTTTTGAGAGATGGTGTTCTGGAAATTTCAAAGGCAGTAGCTATCTTTGCTTGTAAAGCAAGGAAGCAGCGTGCGGTTCGGGTGCTACAGGGATAGCCTATAGCCTATGATATCCCATGACATGGTCTGTGATACCCCATTTGCCCCTTGAGAGTCCCCCTTATTAGATTAAGATAGGTTTTTTTCCCCGCTGTTAGGGTTATTTCCTGATCTAGGACCTAAACTCAATTTGAGGAGTTGAGGTCTGGGGGGGTGAAATAAAATTATATTTGGCTGAGTGCCAAAAGGAACTTGTTTTATGTATATTTATAATATTTTAACTTTTTAAATTTATTTTTGTCTTATGATATTTGTATGGATTGTATGTTTGACAGGGCTGGAAGGCCAGTGCAATAAAACTGTATTGTAACTGACTCTAGCAATGTAAAATAGCTGCTGAGACTCCAAAAATGGCCACCAACAGGAAGTTGGTGGCTTGGAGGTGTGGCTTCCTGCATAAAAGGAAGTGGTTAAGCCAGGAACTGTCAGTTCCCAGCAAGAGGATGTGCTTCCAGGAAGTTCTGGTGAAGCCAATTCTCTCCAGGAACCAGGATTTTGAGACCTCACAGATGGTGTTGGAGACCAGGTGATGTACCTGGATTTTATGTGCCCTGTTGCAGGAGGACTTTATGTTTATGTACGGGATTAAGTTTATAGTGGGGACCTACTAGCTGGGAGAAGCCCCTACCCTGTGGAACAGGCCAGCTGTAAGGGGAGATGTGGAGGTTGGAGAGCATTATGCCCTATTGGGGGTGTTAGACCCCAAAACATAAACTGGGTATTATGGCTGGGTGCATTTAGAAGTATTAATTTTGTGGACCCTTGTCGGAGCTAATTCAAATCTGAATTTGGAGCTAATTTCCCCCCAAAGGGGTGAGGTGCTCACAACTGATGGAGAATACAGGCACCCTGATAGACTGTCAAGTTGATATATTAGTGGGGGACCCCTAAAAGTTAAAGGGTACCCCAAAACTTTAAAGTGCCCCAAAGGACTTGTGGAGTCCAGAGAAGGATGTACCTCAAAAATTAAGGGACAGCCTAAAAGTGCCCCTAAGGACTTTTGGAGTACAAAGAGGGGTGTACTCTAAAAAAGTTAAAGGGTGCCCCAAAAGTCCAAGGACACCCCCAAAAGTGAGAGGCTAAAAAATGTGGATAAGAAACAGTAATCTGGGGTAGGAGAGAGTATACCTCCTCCCCCCCCCCCCCCCCCCCAGGAGAAACCCAGCGAACCTATGGGGCTGGGTGAAGATTATGCTGAGGCAGCATAGGTAGAGAAAGCAAAAGCCCCAACAGCAAGACTAAAACATAGGACTAAGAGAGAGGTCCCGAGTACCCACAGGGAAAGATACAATCCAGGGCTGTTATCACTGTGGTCAAATGGGACACCTCTGGAGAACTTGCTCATAAGTGTTGCCAGGCCAAAGATTTAAGAGAAGGAAAATTTAGATCAGCACTCCAGAAGAGAGTGTTGGAGTTGTGGGGGTTTTGGACACTTAAAACGGATGTGTTCCTTTTACATTTTGGAGGCAGAAAGAGGACAGCCCTAAAAGAAGCCAGCCTAGCTGTACGTTTACAGGGCCCCGGCCAAGGAGATGTTGGACTTGTCAGACTTTGGGGCATATAAGAAGCAAGTGTCGAAACCTAAAACCCCAGAAAATAGATGAGAAAAAGGATAGCCCTACAGACTACCCTGAACAACACCAGCTGTTGGTGAACCATGAAAAGAATAAGGCCAAAGAGCAAGGTTCATTCCCCAGAATACACAAGGAACTCCGTATACAAGAAAGCAAGGATCAGGGTTCAATGACCGTTCTAAAAGGCGAAGGGATATTAGCAGTATTCCAAGGTTTTAAACATCTTTTAGGACATAATGTAGCACTTCTTACAGAGTTAACGGATCGTAAGAGCAACCCATTCTAAAGTTGAGGCTGTAGAGATAGCTACTCTAACAGAGAACTTGCATTATTGAAACAGGTAGTGGGGTAGATTTGGTTAAACAGCAGGAAACAGGAATCCAAGTCTGCATTTATCCTGAGGTAGAACATAGTGGGGTACAAGTGGGCTATATATCTGAGATACGGACTTCTGAAGTCCAGATTGGAGGAGCACTAAACTATAAAGATACTAGTTCTCAAACAACTCCTTTTTTTTCCATAGAGAAAAAAATCTGTAAGCTGTCAAGCATTTCATCCCCAGAGAGAAACTAAGGATATGGAGACTTGGTATGAGGCACATAGAAGGAAAGGGTCATTAGGAACACACACAAACTGATGAGAAAGCTAGAGTTGTAGATCATGGGGTTCAAACAGATTTTTCCCCAGCTGAAGGCAATAGGCAGAAACAGTGGAAGAAAAGGGCAGAAATAGCTGAGAAGGAATGTGATTTATTAAGGACTCGGCTTGACGATGCAATGAAGGAGATTGGAACCCTCAGAGAGGGGCTTAATAGAATAGGAAGCATGAAGTGCTTCAAGAGAGAGGCTCCATGGGCTTGTCAAAGGAGAGAGTTCCTGGGACGATTATGATAATGCAGGTTATACAAGACGAGGATATTCTAGGCAACTGAAATCCCTAACAAAAAATAAAACAAAAGGGAAAAGATAGAACCTGACACCGGGTATGTGGAATGTGTAAAGCCCTGGGAGAATGAAAAGAATGGGACTAGTGGGCTAGAGCCCTGAGAACCAGGGGTCATCTGGGTCCCAGGGGGATGGGTGAGAGGGAAAGGAATGAGAGGGCCCACTCCTACAAAACAGGAGTACATCAGGCAGGGGGGCGATAGAGCTGGCCTGATAGGAAGCTCAAGGGGGCTGAGAGCCCTAAAAGCTTTAAAGGATCAGGGGTGTGGGGGGAATAGAGCTAGCCTAATGGGAGGTCCAAGGGGGCTAAGAGCCTTAAACTCTAAAAGAAAAGGTTCACCAGACGGGGGGGCGATGGAGCTAGTCTGGGAAGGGATAATATTGGTCTTGGTTATTGTAGATAACATTGACCTGCCACAGTCAAGAGGGTCCCAGGGGGGAGTGACTGGAAGGTTTGGGTGGGCCAGCCTCCCAACACCAACACTGGAGTAAAAGTTTAAATGGTTACCAGGTATGGTGTAGGCAATTGAGCTGACCTGGGTCAATGAAAAACTTTAATTGAAAGTAAGCTATTTGTATTCCATAAACAAGGTGGGGGTAGCAGTAAGGATATAGTCCAAGGGACTAAGAACCAGGTAGGGTGGTGACTGAGCTGACCTGGTATTTGAATTGTTAAGGGATTAAGAGGTGTTTCTTTAAAGGAGTTGTAAAAGTATTTGAGCAGCCGTCAAGCCCATCGAAGAGTTGAGATTGTTATCTCTACTAGTTAGAAAGGTAGACCAATAAGAAATGATTTAGTTGTGTTAGGGTTCATTGGGATTAGAACCCATCATGTGGGGGGGTGTATGTAGCAGAGTAGGGCTATAAAGGACTCTAGCAATGTAAAACGACTGCTCAGTCTCTACAAAATGGCCACCAACAGGAAGTTGGTGGCTAGGAGGCGTGGCTTCCTGCATAAAAGGAAGTGGCACAGCCAGGAACTGTCAGTAGCCAGCAGGAGCTTGAAGCGAGAGGCTGTCTCCAGGAAGCTCCGATGAAAGAACCCTCTACAGGAACCAGGCCTTTGAGACCTCAGACAGCATGGGAGACCAGGTGTATTTGCTTTATTTAAAGGGCCATAAGGCCGAAGATGTATGTTCCCAAGTACCTGGATTTTATGTACCTTGTTGGGGGAGAACTTTGTTTATGTGTGGGGACTAAGTTTATACTGGGGACCCACTAGTTGGGAGATGCCCCCACCCAGTGTTATGGGCCAGCTGTAAGGGGAGATGTGGAGGCTGAAGGGCACTAAGCCCTATTGGGGGTGTTAGACCCCAAACCATAAATTGGGTATTGCGATCGGGTGTGCCTGGAGGTATTATTTTTTTGTGAACCCTCATCTGAGGTAGTTCCCCAAGAAGGGGCAAGATGTTCACACTTCCCTCTTCCCTTCCTCTCCCCACCCCCACCCCTATACATATGCATTTTGATTTATTATTGAAACCCTTATTTGAAACCGTTTGGTTTATTCAGTATTGTTGTGGATCTTTATAGTTTCAATAGAATTATATAATTCCATACAGTATGTTATCTGGAATCATGAGAATGTGTAAACTGAGAGTTTTTTTTCATGTATTTTTAGCATTTATACACTTTTTTAAAAAAAATCAATAAACAAATGACACACACCTTTTGGCCTCAATCCACAAGCCACTTATTGGCTTAAACTGGGCTACTCTAGAGTAAGTGGCTTGTGCATTTCTGCCTTTGAGTTAGTAACACAATGAACTACTTTGAGATAATTTAGAAAATTGGACTTAAGCCCACAAAATGAAATGATCAGCCTGCAAGGAGAGAGCCCCCAAAGGCCAAATAGTACCCCCTCCCTCCCACTGCCTGCCACTTTGCTCTTGGTTCGTTCTCCTCCCTGCAGCTTTTGGGGTTTGTATTGCCTTGGTGCCTGCCTACACCCCCTTCTGTGTGCATGCCCCCCTTCCTCCATGGGGCCACGGTCATGTCTTTTGGTTGGAATGTGGGAGCATACTCCCGGCATTCATGTGGGGGTAATGGTTGCAGCCTACACTATCTGGCAGCCTTGGGCCAGTGAATGCATCTGGTTTGAGGCGCCTTTGCTTTTGATTCTGACCTAACATTTCTACTGAGATTTCATATTGGCTCGTTGTGCCTTGGGCACCCTGATGCCTCGACATACCGGCCACCTCCTGTTGCGCAATTGGGGAGGTGGTAAGGTATGGCCTGTATGTGTCAGCATGTTGCTTGGTGACCTGTGGCTGAGAAGAGATGTACAGATGCTGTTGGGTGATCCAATGTCCGCTCGTGGTGATTTCACCTGCTTTCGCACAAAATGTGGCTGCTTGGGCATCCCTTTGGGAGCCTTGATTGTCAGTGGAGAGCCAGCAAGTTGGGGTTCTGCTTGATGGAGCTTGCTGTGCATATTCCTTCGTCTGGTGCTGCCGTGGGATGCAATGGAATGTGTAGCATGTGTTCGAACTGTTGCTGTACTACTGGATTTTCAACTGAGCCTTCTAGGTCATGGCCCTTCCCTGCCAAGCAGCTTTGCCAATGCCCTGCTGCATGCCCATGGTTATCAGAAGAGCCTTCAGGAGTGCCAGGATCCGCTTTGTGAGCTGAACTTGCTCATGTCCCTGGTTGGGGGGGGGGGGTCTGTATTTTACTGGTGTGCCTGCTGTAGTGGAGATGCCTATCCTGTTGGATACTTGGAACCAGGATTATGTCTGAGCTGCTTTTGACAGCGGACACCCTTTCTTCCACACTTCATGGTGGCTGGGCAGATGTGTGCCATAGGGTATCGCCACGGTATGTTTACATGGGCAGGATATGGGGAGGAAGTGGGGTTTCCTGGCTGGGTTCCTCAGCATCCTTGAGCTGGCTTCACAACCCCACTCAGAGTGCTCCTTTCTGCCCTGTGTGTGTGTGCCTACCTAGCCCATGCGCTCTGCTGCTCTTGTGCCTTCGCTTCCCCCCCCCCCCCCCCCCCGTTTTATCACTACTTGTGCCGCCTGTGTGAGACCTGTTGTTTTGCAATCCTTGGATCATTTTTGCCTGCCCCAACATCAGTGATTCCTCCTTGGAACGTGACCCGTGAACTGCCTGTGTTTTTGTCCCAGACTCTGTTGTTTGGGGCATGTATTTGGGACTGGACTCCCTGTCTGGGAGGGTGTCTTGATTGACTAACCCATCTGCCTTTGCATTGTTCACCCTGTAGCAATAAATGCCAGCCTTACGTTCATCTGCTGCCTGTGTTGGCTTTCCCTTGCCCCGTGGCTTCCTCTGTGCTGTCGCCTTGTGTCCTGTCTCTGGCAGCTTGCCTGTGTGCACCTTCCCCTGTCTCTCCTCCCTCACCCACACGGAGTCTGTTTGGATATGGGCAGTGAAGGCGGTTATTGCTTCGTTTGCTCTGTCTGCCATGTTGCCACGTCATGCTGGGGGGCATGGTTTTCCATGGTGTGTTCGTTGTTTGTATGTTGGTCTTTTATTATAATTTATGTAACAGCCCCCTGCCATGGCACTCAGAGCGCTCCACATAGAACAATTTAACACTGCTTTTAATCTTCACAACAACCATGTGAGGTAGGTTAGGATGAGAAAATATTGTGACTGGTCCAAGGTCACCCAGTGAGTTTCTGGCTAAGGTGAGACTTGAACCAAGACCTTCCCCTACCTCCCAGTCCTGGTACTGCACACTTAGCCACTACACCACACTGGCTCATGTTTTTATGTTTTTTTGCTTGTTGGTTGGTTGACATAAGAGTTTTGTGTAGCTCTGCTGATTTAACAAGCTTGTAAAGAAATGAAAACACTACTGTTTGAACAGCTGTTGAGTCTGTTACCAATCTTAAAAGGGTTTTTTAACAATAACAACAAGAGAACCCTTGCATCATAACCAGCAACGGTGCTGCTGGTACTACCTGCAGAATTTTGCTCTGTGCACCATTACTTGCTGCTTCTCATGTGGCATAGTATTGATAGATTACAGAATAACTCAAATAGCAACAATATGTCCTCCAGCAGCACACACACACACACACACACACCCCAAAAAAAAGAATTACTCCAAATGTGTCAGGTCAACAGACAGGCCTGTGGTAGCAGCAGAATTTGGGTACTAGTAATTGTCAGAGAACCCCAAAAACACAGTCAGCAGAAAGGAGGAGCAATATATATGCCCCAGTCTCCCAGGAGGCTGAGAAAAGTAACTCCCAATGTGTTAGCTCAGCAGATGTGAGGCAGGTGGCAGCTCATCATGACTGACAAGCCCTGCTCTGGTGATACCCGTCTCCTGCAGTGAGATGCTGGCTGGGCACTCATGAGTTCTCCCCTCTAAGAGTGGGGAAGGGGGGCTACCAAGGGGCAGGGCCTGCCCCATCACCCACATTTTATTTTCTGGTTCCACCCCCACAAGCTGGGGCAGAGACTATATATGACTTGCCCAACATGATACAAGAAGTCTTCTGCAAAGAAAGAAATGTAGGGGTGTTTTTAAATGAGCAAGGCTGGGGGGAGGGGTTGTATCTGCTGAGTGGTACAGCCAAGGATCACCCACGCACATGAAGTGAGTGGGTAGGGATTCTAATGGGCGGCTCCCTGGGTGGCCACTGTGCCCATCCAGGCAGCCTCCATGCACTCCCACCACCCAGACCCACCCCTGTAAACAACTTATATGGTCAGCCATTCCCCCTTTAAGAGCTTCCAGTAGAGCTGGGGGTGGGACAGGGAGGCAGCGGAGCCACAGACCTGTCTGCTGGTGTGGGTAAGCCCTGGCTCAAATGGCCCACGGATGCGTGGGTGCTTGTCCCCACACATTGTTTTCCTTTCCCCTACATGGGGCACTCTGGCTTTTTCTCCGGTGCTCCATGAGTGGGTGCTGTGTGGATCATGCGAGCATGCATCCACCCACACCGCCTTCACAAGACCAGTTGGGCGGGTGGTTGATGGGTGGCCATACATGGTTGTCTCATTTAAAAACACCCTAGGGGTCTCTCCCAAGTCTCTGGCTATCCCCTATTCATTAGACATCCTGTAGATTGTTATCATACCTAAATCTATTTGGTTCAATGTTATAGTCATGGTTGGCCCTAGGTCCTTCAAATACTCGCATCCTCAAAGTTAACCACATGAATTTTAAGTGCTTGTAAGATCTGTTCAGGATTGGAAAAACTATTCTAGCTCTGTGGAAGTAAAAGTTTTGCCCTTATTGAGTAAGCAGAGAAAGTGACCAAAATAGATGACCTAATATGGTGTGGATCAATGCAAAAAACATACCCTGCCCAGTATAGAGTGCCACAAATACCACAATAAGTGTAATTACCATGGTGTGGTAAGCTTTGTTGTTGTTTAACAAAGACCACTAGAAGTCTTTCCTTTCTCCCCATCTGTAGCTTTTATGAAGAAAAGGAGAAACCAAACCTGAGGTTTACTGGGAAATTTGTAAATAGGAATTGTGCAGTAGCCATAAGGATGCCTTACATTTGAGGATTTATTCATTCCTTAATTATCTCTACACTAGAGAGGATGGAGACTGCTCCTTTTCCTTAACATCTGTTAAATGTTTTCAGAGCAGAGATCACTTATAATGGGCAGGATGCATTCCAGTGGCTACAGAATGCCACAAACTTGGAAGAGCTAAGACTATTCATGTCAGTATCTCAGCAGCTTTTTGAGCCTAGTTAAATATAGAAGTGTTTCGTAACTGGATTTATTTTTGAACAATTCGGAATGAAACAGGAAAGGCTCAGAAGAAAGTGCTGTTTCCTGGTTACCTTTAATTGACAGCTGAACATCTTTGGAATGTAACGAAGCATCCTATTTGACTGCCCGTGATTTGTGGGAAATCCTTTCTTTGTTTTGAGGGTCTTGAAGATAGAGCCAAGCAAAGGTTTAAGGGACTGACTGCAGACCCCTTCTTCACAATGACTGCCCATTGGGAACTGAGGTCTCGCCTTGCAATATGACAAAAATAGAACGCACTGATGTCAGGAATAAGAATTTTCTTGCATCTTCTTTAGGAATAATTTATTTTTAATTAGCAGCCTTATTATCTTGCTATATCTCTTCAACCATAAAATGATCAGAACTGTCGGCATGGCTCAGGGGCCAGTCAACAGGATTTAGGTCACTTTTTAAAATGAGGTGCTTTTAGGAACAACACCATTCCCCCGACACCCCCGCCCCTTGGCAGCACCCCACGAGACATGGGTCAAAGGATGCAGGGGAACAGAAGGGTGGAAAAGGAGGGAGAAAAAGAAAACGCCCCATGCAAAACCAGTCTGGTCAGAAGAAATAAGAATGAAACAGGGAGGCTCCTGGGTAAACAATGGAGCAGCCAAAAACAGGTGGCCTCCCTCTTTTGAGATGAGCCCTCCATGGCCGCCCGAAACTCCCAGCAAGCAATAGATCAATCTTCAGGTCAATCTCTCCCCGCCTGTTTAGAAATAGCTCCCTTCCTCTGTTTATAGAAACTCTCTTTTGCCCTCTTGTTTATCCTGCCATGCCCCCCATTGAAATGCTTTGTTTTCCCCCAAACACATCGTTCAAAGACTTCTTTTCTTGGAGACATTCAGGGGGGTCCCCTTAACATTTTCCCATTGGTCCCGCTTTGTTGTTTTGGAGGTCTACCTCAAAGCCTAATTTGACTGGCCTAATCTGAGTTTCTTGGACTATCAAGCTAGCCCCAGAATTTGGAAATTGTGGGTATAGAGTTAGCCCTGAGTGTGGGAGGGTTGTCTTGGAACCATATAGTTGGTTCTGAGATCTGTACCCAAATTTGAGCTATCTTGAGATTGCACTGGCAGTCTTGGGATCTTAAGTAAGGGCACTCTTAGTAGGGATGGCTGAGGCCATGCTCCAAAAGGAGAGTAAGCAAAAAGTGGAATCTGGGTATCAAAGACTTGGTCCTGGGATTTAGGCTTTGAATGTTCCCCTCTGAGCACTGTATCCGTCCCCTCCCCTTTTGTTCTCCTGAAACTCATACCAAACAGTATTGCAGGAGCCTTAGCGTGCCCCTGGGGAAACGGAGTTTGGGTGAATAACTGGAAAAAGCCCAAGGAGCTAGGTGTACACAGAGGTAGTGTGGAGTCCCTATAGTGAGCTGTGCTCTGTCCCATTCCCTTTTCCCTTGGGTGAGGAGATAATTGTGTCTTATGGTCATAGAGATGATTCCAGGATCTGAAAAGGAAGATTGTTTTTTGTTCTTTTTTTGTTTTGTTTATGGAGTATAGCATCAATTTTAGAATTTAAGTATAAGTCAACCTGAGGACGTTACCGAGGATCCCTCCCCGGAGCACCCTGTAGCGCCCCACCCCCACCCCCGTCACTACTAGAGCTCGCTCCCCAGGAGCAGGGGCTTCCATATTAGACTTAGGTACATTACAGCAAGGAGACAGGGAAAGAGAGGACTTGGCAGCAAAGGGGAAAGACTCCACTGGGAGATTCACAATTATCAGACACCAAGAGTTTTGGTGGGCTATTGATCCCGGAGGGAATAGACATTGGATAGTCCCCAGTAAGCTACAGGGGGACTTAATACAGTTTGTTCATGAGCAAGGGTGCAGGAGGCAAGTATTCCATCCTATGGCGCAACCTCAAAATGGCTTTTCAGTTAATCCAGCCCTGAGGTTGGCAGTACAGGTGGGAACCCTCATTGTCCAGCACACCTTTCAATTTACATTTTGTTATAGTGAGTCCGGGGATTCACATCAGTCTCTGGTGGGGGTGGCCAGGTGGCAAGCAATGGGGGAAGTTATAGAAAAGTTATTAAACTATACAGGAATGGCTCCTCCAAATGGGCCATGTACATGAGGGAAGATCCCCATGGGATTCAGTTCAGGGCTGGTCGGGTTGGGATCCACAGGCATCCAGGGCACAGATATCCTGTGCTATATGGGAACAGCTCACCCACTACCCCTGTCCGGAGGGAGCTGTGGGAATTCAACCCATTAATAGGATATGTGAGCGATGATTAAGGCCCCCCTCCCCCGGTCACCGGGGGCAGGGAAGGACAGCTTCCTGTTTCATCCCCCCCTAACCCTGTGCCGGATGCCAAACTTATACACCCACCAGAATTGGATGGGAACCTTTGGATCTCCATGCCTCTTCCAAATCAGCTCTGAAGCCGGATGCCCCTGGGATAGCATGGCCAATTGCACACACCACAGCTCCAGAGAAAGAAGCAAGTTTTGCTACTACATCATTCCAGTGGATATAAAGCCAAAGAGAAATGACTCCAGCTTCCGAGTATGGTGTAAGCCGCTACCTGGAGCCACGAACCCCAGCGTGTTCAGAGACACCAACTCGGGGACCTGTGACATTATAAAAATCATCGTCGCCGCTTGGACTATTGGAACTTCCTTTCACATCGCAGTGGTAACAGGTACTGAAAGCCCCAGAGACCTGGGAGATGAACTTTTAGTGACCCTCATCTCCCCAGACGGAAGCATGGCTTCCCGGACAATGGCTAATTGGGAACCACAGGGATAGGAAATTAAGGGTAATAAGTCGTACAAATCAGGTCCACCTGACTAGGTTATTCCCTTTGCAGGAACACTGTGATAAATTTAAGCCAGTAATTAGGTTCAGTTACTATGACCATATTTCCATGAAAGGAAACAAGACATTGGCAGGGGGTTATAAATTGGAATTTGGAAATGGGACCCAAAACCCTGTAGAGATTCATCCCCTGATTTGAACATGCAGAATCTCTTCAGAAATTAACGGCCCCGTTCATGGGCTTGCATATACTCAAACTAGACCAGCCTGTGAAGATATCATTGAATCCTCTGGTATCCCTGAAGGAAATCCAGGTTGATCTAGCCGGCATGAATATTTCACAAATCATTCTCAGGTGCGCCCCTTTTCTTAGAGTAGGAGGGATAGGGTGTGGCAAAGCTTGATCACCAGAATGAGGAATAAGTGTGGGTTAACGGATTGGTTGGGGCCAATAGGAGCGGGGGCTTCATTGATCAACGCAGCTAATATTGAGGTGTTGATGAATAAGGTATCCTATGCCACCAAGGATATGGGGCAATTGAGTGCTCCCCTTACCGGGTCATTTGCTCGCTTAGTAGAAGGGCAGATAACCATTAGTAAGATCCTGCCCACATGGGAAATGATCCTAGAAAAAGATGTACTCCTTTCAGGAATGCAGTTGCTACAAAATAATATATAATTGGCATTGGCTTATGCTCAAGCCCAAGGTTTTGCCCAAAGTGTAACAATGGGGATGATTTGGCAAGCTAAAATAGGACACATCCCCATGGAATTGGTGAATTTAATTAGAGCTAAATTAACTAAAAGAGAGAACCAACTCCAAGATTGGTGGAAATTGGTCAGTGTGAGTTATGACTCCATACAGGACCAGCTAAAAATATTTATTATAACCTCCATACAGGACCAGCTAAAAATATTTATTATAACCTCCACATCCACAGAAGCGCTGATGGTATACCCAGTTGTCCCACCGGGCTGGCAAATTAGTCAAGATCAGGTTTTGTATTCCTGGAACCCCAATCAATTCACTTTCCCCTGGGAGGGTGGGTTTAAGACTGTAAATACTAAGGGGTGTGAGCAGAGAGAAGGGTTAGGGTTTATTTGTTTTGATAAGAATTTAGAAATTCATGATTCCTGTTTTTCCTCTGTCCCCGTTAACAATTTTGTGTGTGCTTTTAGTATTAAGAAGGAAAGTGAATCAGCAATCGTTTACGTAGGAAAAGGTGTGTGTGTGAGAACTGTGGTGATGTAGTAATGATGAGAACATTCAACCTATGATTCTCCTATTTAATAGATGGTTTTTGTAGTGTTAAGATAATTGGGTGTGATTTTAAATATGTAACTCCGGTCTGGGCTGTACAACACATGAGGCTTTCTCCCTCCCTTTACCAATCCATCCACCCAGTTCCCTTAGGAATGGGACTATCCCTTCTTAAGGCCCTGCTCTCTCACCCCTTTTTTAAAATAAAAACTACAGAAAATGCAAGCTTCTGGAGAAACCACCTCTCTTGTAATACAACATAATAATCAGGGCATTTCCAAAACTACAACAGATATTAAGGTGACAGGCCAACATGCCTTATACAAGACATTGCTTGGCTGGAGCTCTCAGGCAACGGGTGTGATCAATTTAATGCTCCACCCAATCGTGTTGATAATTATATTCCAGATTCAGCTTGT
>QEPC01010671.1:2157275-2174434 GCA_003113815.1 Sphenodon punctatus
TGATGTGTGCTATTGGCCAGTGGAACAGCAAGGGATGTGTGTGGAGAGTGCTTGTGACTGTTTACTTTTAAGTTTATTCAGTGTCTCTGAGCACAGGCTTATTCTCTTTCATGTGGTGTGAGGGTGGGGGCTGCTCACTGCCTGCTGCAGAGATCAGACAGAATATACAAAGGTGATTCCACCAGGTACCATTTTATCTCTCTTTCTGACTCAGTTCTTCTAAGTTGAGAGTGAGTGAGTTTGCAGTTGGCCATCTGGCTGGTGGTCAGACTGAATCCTTTTCTTGGATCAATTCACTGTTTGTTAGATTAATTCATAGATATTTTATTATTTAGTAATAATCATCTCAAGTGAGCAAGTTAGGTATAGGGTAATATAGTAGTGCCAAGTCAGTCGAAGGATCATCATCAAGCCCAGCATCCTGTCCTCGAGTGAGGAGTAGACGCTGCCGAGCTCAGCCTCGGCATTTTGGTGGGTGTAGCTACTAGGGATGCTGGTCTGGAGGGGCCTGGGTTGGAGGCAATGCAGCCCCAAAAGGGGCCAAATGTTTTTTTTTTAAAAGGGGGGGGCGGGGCTGTGTGCTTGGACAGGCATTTGGCTGTCTGGGGACTGGGAGCCTACCTTGGTAAACTACAGGCAGCCAAGGAGAGCATGAAAATGAAGAGCGTTCAGGATAATGGTAAGTGATGGCACTGGGATTGGGAGGGTCTTGGACCTCTTCTTTGGCAGAGAGATCCACAAAGAAGCAAAAACTTAAAATGCCATTCAAAATGCAAACATCTAAAGTAATTTGCTTCTTTTTTCTATCCAGTTTGTCTGAGATCTGGCATGATTCCATACCTCGCCTCACTCTCCTTGTGAGCATAGGAGAAAGTAGGTAGGAGCACGGCAGAAAAGAGGGCTGCAGACAACAGGGGAACCCTTTTCCCCTGTCCCCCACGGAACCCATCTCTTCCCCCTTTCTCTTCTCGTGCTCCAAAACCAAACCCTTTCCCTCCTACGTCTCCTGTGTCCTGTCCTTCTCTTCCCTTTCACTCTTTTCTGATTCGGTTTGTCGCAGAACAGGGAGCTAACTCAGTCCTCCCAAGTTCTCCAAGCCAGAAGGAAGGCTTGTCCCAAAGCCTACACCTTCAGAAGACTACAGGTGGCCCAGTCTGCCATGAAAATCGAGGATTCGAGGGTTCAGGATAAAGGTAGGCGATGACAACATGATCTATTTTTTTAACTTACTATGGTTAATTTGGACCCGGTGGGAAAGAGTGTATGGGACCCCAGTAAGAGGGTTCTCTATTCCCTGGTGGCAGTGCTTCACACAGCAGCGTTCCCAGCATTAAGTAATGTAACGTCCATCCAATGTTAACCCTGGGAACTCCTTGCTGCTGGGTTATGCCCTGTCTCCGCCTACCGTTGCCCTGGCTCCATCCCTTGGCTAGGCTTCACCCCTATGCCTGCCGGCCCACAGATTGAACCCACCCACTGTCCCACCAGCCTCCAAACCTGCCAGCCACCCCTGACAGTGGCAGCATTGTGAACCGTGTCTGTGTGTCCTATCATCTCAGCAGGATAAAGCTACACAACTTGACTCTTTTCTGTTGTGAAGTGAACATAGTCAGTCAGTCATAGGGGACTCATGGGAAGGCATGAGGGGCATGTCCCCCCCCCCGATTTTTAGAAGCCCTAAAGAACTTTTGCCCAGCCCCCCACTCCTGTGCCCCCCTCTATCGACAGTTACAGGTTGCCTGTGCTGCAGTGCTGTGCCTAGTCTCCAATGGAGTGGAAAGTATTTGGATTCCCAACCTGGTGCCTTTTACTTGAGAAAGCTAAAGTCCCTCTAAACATGACCGTGCAAGTGTGCTTCCCTGACCCTATGACAGCACATCAGCCAGGTTTGTTTAAACCAAAAAGACAAAGGAAGATTTTTGTATTTATGAAACGAACTTCATTCTCCATGTGTCTCTGTTAGGAAAGCCCCCAAGACTGACTGACCTTTAGGTCTGATGAAGGGGTGGGTTAAAATTAGGGCTTCGCCAACAGCTCATTGCCTAGGCATGCAGAAAGCCCAGGTCTGCCCTTGGACTCCCACACCCAGGACTGGCAGGAACTGGACCAGGCTGCAGCCTCTGCTGCAGAGGCAGAAACTCCCAGGAGCAGATCTCCCTTTCGTAGCATGTGTGGCTTCTGTACTTTTGCCTGTAGAGGTTTTGCTGACTACACTACAGGTACAATACTCCACGATGAAAGTCAATGGGAGTTTTGTCATGGACTTTAATGGAAGGAGGATTTGAGGCCTACATGTCAAATCAGCATAGCATCTACAAGCAAGAGTAAGAACTACTGAAAGCCTATTGCCTTCTGTTATTATTCTCCTCCACTCCATTTAAAGGCCTTTTCTCTCTGCCTACATCAAAGGAAATACTATAGCAAAGACTATGGCCGTTGATGGACGATCCCGCTGACAAGCCGGATAATCCAGCGCCGGCATCTGTCCCCCGCCTTCCTCTCTCTGCCGTGTCTGCTGTTCAGACACGGCAGAGAGTCTGTGTGCATGCGTGCCCTTCCGCGCATGCACACAAGCCCAGGGAACCCGGAGGTGCGGCATTAAGCCGGCACTTCGGGGATCCATGTTGGAGGGGGCAGGATCGCCTGCCCCCTCCAACGCGGGGTAAGATGCAGCCGGAACAGATAGACGAGCGCAAATAAAGGCAGCTGATCAAAGGATCAGCTGCCTTTTTTGTCTCGTCTATAAACGGCCTATATATTGTAGAAGTGAGCAAACTGTGGCTCGCCACATACAGCTCTTTGACCCCACTGTAGTAAATGGATAGGAAACCTTGCCCACCCCTGGTCTGTTATTGCCATTGCTCAAGAATTCCCACTTCCACAGATACTGCCTGAATTAAAAGGGGGACCTCAGCCCCCCTACCTTTTTTGACAGCCCCCTTAACTACTAACTTTAGAAGGCTGGTGGGGGGTGGGCATGATTTCATTGAAGGCCGCCCTGTTCTTAGACAGACATCTTTGGCTCTTTAGGAGCACTATGACTCTTCAAATAATAAATGATTGGCTCCTCCAGTACCTCCATGCTTGTTGGTGGGAGTGAGGCTTTGACAAGGGAGAGGTGGGTAGAAGTCTCAAAACCTTCACTGGGACTCTACTCAGTTTTAAAATCTGTTTTAAGGAAATGAGAGTCCCCCTTGCCACCAACCAGAGATAATGGAGGTGAGGGGAAGTCTGAATTCAAAGCCTTTGGGCCCAATGATGCAGTGGAGGACCTGGGCTCAGTTACAGGACGGGGTGGAGTTGGGATCGCCAGGGCAGTAGAAGGGATGGCCACCACTCCTGAGGTGAGGATTGTCTTGCTGGTCTACTGCCCATTACTTACCTCCACCCCTTGTTCTGGCTCTGTCCCCATCCCTGCCTCCTCCCCCCACAATCTGGGCTCTGTGCTGTCTTACAGAGCCTGCAGACAGACAGCAACCAAGTGTCAAATTGTGAACTCTATGAGCTTTAGAGGCTTCCCCTAGGGATGAATTTGTCTGGAGGACTCCCAGAGAAATGCAGAGAGGTCTTTTAAGGTTCTATGGCCTGTCTTTGAACATATTCATTTATATAGGAAAGGAGGACATCATTATTTTTTTTTTTAAAAGTCCATCCTCCTACAATAAGATATTGTGTCTCGGGCGAGTCCCAAATTGGTTCTGTCCTATCCAGCACACAGGTTGATACCACTGTAGCAGGATAGGCTGGAGAGCTCCAGCTGCACATGTTCCAGTTGCCTGCCTACTAGGGGTGGAACTCTGGGCAAAATTTCAGTTTTGGTTCTCATGAATTTTGGTTCTCCTGGATTTGTTTTTTTAACATTGCATTTTCCATGCATTTTGGGGGCCTCCTTTGAATGCCACATGGTGGGTGTTGTCTGCCCTCTTCTGAACTGTGCATGCCTCCTCATCCTCTGTAAAACTATGCAGTGTTTATGGTGTGCCATTAAGGATTTCGCATAATCCTGTTGGGTTTTGTAGAATTTTACATGCATTTTAGTTGTGGGCTATGCTGCTTGTGCATTTCAGATATTGTAGTGTTGCTTGAATTAAGTAAGGCACTGGAACTCTTTGTAATCTGGGCTAGCTGTTATGGTACTTCTGTTTTCGCTGCTATTGTACTCCTGCCATTGAACACGTTGCCTGCTGGTGACAGGTCCCTGTCCAGTGGAGCAGGGACCCCACTGGGACAAGTCCTGTTTGCAATCATGCACGCTGGACTGACTTGGCTCTGTTTGCTAAAACTGCTATCCTTGTGTGTGTGTTCTATTCCATTGATCATGATGAGTTAAGTGTGCTATTTTAGGGTTGGCTCCGCCTACCTTTGGGGTTCACTCCACCTCTGGACTGGCCCCACCCGCTGATGGCCATGTCCAATGTCCCACCAACCTTAGAACCCACCAGCTGCTGCTGTAGCTGGGGGAAGTTTAAACATGCTTCCCTACCACAGCACTCTTTAGGTTGGGATGTGCTGGAACAGTGTTTGGGGGGGAGGGAACTGGATGCTTCTCATCCAGTTCCCCTCTGGGGGAATCTCTGGGTATAAATGCCCTTCAGGATAGTGTTTGGGCCCTTCCAACTGCTGAGAAGGCAAGGAAGTTAGGCCCTATCATCATCAGACGTGGGAATCCAAGGGTCCTGTGGCTCCTTATGATACGCAATCACCTGCAGACACTCTGGGGAGGATTCTAGGGAGGGGAAGGATGGTGGTTCCAAAATGGGGGAAGGGGGAGGATGAAAGGGTAGGGGCCCCAGGATCTAGGCATTGGAGCAGCAAGGGGATCTTACAAACCACAGGAGGGGTAGGGATTCCCAGGGAGGGAAACACTCTCTCAGCTCACACTCGTTCTCTTACTCACAGACTCAAAGGGAAAGGAACAAGGGAAACAATAAGGGAAACTCATTACATGCCTTTAGACAATCAAACTGTAATACCCAACAGGGACCATCACCAAACACTTAGCTTCTCACTGCTGTAGGGTTAGTCCAAACAGGAAAACCTGATCACCAGCACTGTCTGTAAGGCAGCGCTGGGTTAAGTAGCCCTATCATTAGTGCCCTCAGCTGGAGGCTTTCCCTGCAGGCAGGCTGAACGCTGCAGGGTCCTAAGTTCCATCTCTGTTCCACTAGGGACAGGTGCAGATACTGGCCTAGGAAAAGCCTCTGGGGATGGGGGCAGTGCATGCCCCTGCTCTGCTGCTGGGATGGGGTCTCACGGGGTTCTGGGGGTGGCATTGGGGCCGCAAGGGGACCAGGATTTGGATGGCGACGGCAGCAGAGCCCCGTGTCAGACAGCAAAGTGGCGGCACACATTTAAACCTTCCTCAGGCACCTGGATGCACCCCGCTACATCCAGACACTTGGGGGAATTTTAGAGGCACTTCCCTGCTTCAGCCCACCCCGGCCAAGAATGTGCTGGGGGAGGGAAGCGATGCCAGGGATTTAAACAGCCCCAGGGTGTATCCAAGCGGCTGGAGGGATTCCCTGCCCCAGTGCATCCAGGCCAGAAAAGAGAATGAACAATGAGACATTGGATGAACAACATCTTCTCATACCACAATCATAACCCAACACGCATGTCTAACATAACTCTTTCCATAGAAGATAACATATTCTAGAGCATATAACTTTTCATTGAAAACACACATTTTATATTAAGAACCACTAGTCTAGGTTGTCACACTTGAGGATGACTCCCCACCTCCTGACGAAGACAGAGAAAGCATTTGGGGAGGGAAGTGAAAGGAGCATACCTGGGCAAACACCTAGCTCCATTTTGATTGAGTTAGGAGGAATCTGAGCGGTGGGGTAGCAAAGAGGAGAGAGACTGTTGGAACAAGAGCGGGCAGCAACAGGAAGGTGGGAAGAGGGAGAGAAGTGGCAAGGTGTGTGTGTGAGAGAAAGAGATGAGGGGAGCAGCCTCAACTACCACACACAAGAAGAATAGGGAGGAATTTAAGAATCACTGTTGTAGGGGGAAGGAGTAACTAACTGTACAATGGGTGAATTGCCCCCATTGAAGTCACTGGGTAAATGTGTGGATCAAAAGGAGGCAAAAGGCAGCAGTAAAGGGACTGTAAGTGCAGTCTCGACTAGAGTTGCACAGAAGTATAAGAGCACAAGAGTGATTGGGTGATACCCTCAGTTTTGTGAGCTATTTTAACAGAGCTCAGGGGCTACCTTTTTTAATAGAAAGAGCCCTTTGAAGCAGCTTCCAGAGCAGTGAGTAAATTGATGATTGTTCCAGAGCCAATTCAGGGGCAGTTTGGGCTGTCTCTTTATTGGGCTGTCAAGCTTCCCCAACAGTTGGGTCTCCCCTGAGGGAGGTGTGGGGAAAAACTAGAAGCATTTTAAGCATTTTAATGAGATTCTTATTGCTTTTTAATTTTTTGCTCATACTAAACCCTTGTTGAAATAAAAAAAGAACCACTGTGACTTCAAGATGCATTTTACTAGTCAAGTATTTCAGTTTTGAAGGAGCAGCCAGAGAAAAAGAGAGAATTTGTAAAAGCCACTTTTTAAAACTTTCACTAAAAAAGAAAATAGCAGCACTTTTATCTCTATCTACACCTTCATCAGTCTTGGAGTCAGTCCAGCACGGAGGCCCAGGAACTGGTAACTATGAAAGAAAAGCTCTACATTCTGCAACTGAAGGTGGGGTCCTCTGAGTGGATGACATTGGTGCTAGCACTTATTGCTGGCACAAGTTGTACTCATTTTAGTAGTTCACCAAAATCCAAAAGGAAAATAAACGGTTTTTTGTCCTTTAAGTCTTTCATGACGAGATATTACAACTTAACATTTTTTCATTCAGTTATTGGACCTGCTTTTTGTAAACACACCTTTATATTTAAGAAATTAAAAAAATTACTTAAGAGTCTGGATTGCTAGGCCTTTGTGTTCCCTATTACTTAGCAGTGCCCATAGGCATTTGTCTTTAACTAGTGGAGTTGGTCTCTACATTTTGGTTTTCACAATAAACCAATAATAAAAATTTATATTTTTCAGGTAGTTATTGAATTGGTTATTTTGCAAGTAAATAAATTGTAGCTAGTTTTACAATATCTAAATCTATATTTCTCTTATTTTGTTAGCTATTGGCTGGCTATGATAATGCATTGGAATATTTTTTTCATTTTCATTTTGGATTTTGGGTCCAGGTATTCCTATTAGAATTTTCTGTTTCTTTTATTTTTTTGAGTACATATGCATTTGTATTCATATTATTTAATATACTGTTTTGATTTGTAGTTTATGAAACTTTTTAGTCATGGGCTGAGGACTTTTTGATTGATATAGCCTAAAGGTAAGCTTTTTTCTCTGTCCTCCCCTCCCCCCTTCTTCTTTCTAGATGAAGCACTGTTGACATTTTTTTTTTTAAAATACTGAATTTAGCTTTTATTATCTTGCATGAGTGGATGGAGATATTTAGTGAACTATAGAATTAATGGATAATTGCTTTCCAAGCAAGATTTGGTATGCTTGACTCCACTGTATAATCTAATTTGGCAATCTTCACTTTAATTGCTTGTTGCCAAGATTGGCAAACACATATTCCTTTTTGTTTATTTTTAATTTTCATTTTTCAGTTGTCCCTGAAGAAGTGTTATAATCAAAACATGTTGGACACCACATATAAAATACCACCTATACTGGATAGTAGGGGTGGGACCCCAGGGCAATTACTAGGGGTGGGCGTGCCGGTAAATCCGGTATCCGATAATGCCGGTACTGGTCGTACCGGCATTATCGGATTAGACCCGGTAAATCCGGTTCCGTTACTGGATTCCGGGTACCGGATTTTTTTACATTGCAGCCATTTAAATGAATGACTGCAATGTAAGTCCCACCAAAAAAGTTTTTAAAAAAACCCTCCCCGAGTCCAGGCTGCGCGGGTGGAAGGGGGGACACCCCCCACCCACCCTGCCCAGCCTGGATTTTTGTTAAAAAAAAAAAGCCCCATCCCCATCCCCAGCGGCCGCGACGTCCCCGCAGCCGCCGGTAAGTATAGACCCGATCCCTGGGGGGCGGTGTTTAACACCCCCCCAACCCCCCAGGGATCGCCCCTACTAAAGTTGACTCAGTGCTGTACCTTTGCGGAGCTCCGGGTGCGGCGGCGGCGGGGGCGGGCGGGCGGGCGGGCGATCTGGCGGCCTCAGCGCCGGCTGTGGCTGCCGGCGTCAGAGACACTCTAGGCCTTCCGGGGAAACCCGGAAGTTCCCCGGAAGGCCTAGAGCGTCTCTGACGCCGGCAGCCACAGCCGGCGCTGAGGCCGCCGGACCGCCCGCCGCCGCCGCACCCGGAGCTCCGCAAAGGTACAGCACTGAGTCAACTTTAGTAGGGGTGATCCCTGGGGGGTTGGGGGGGTGTTAAACACCCCCCCCAGGGATCGGGTCTATACTTACCGGCGGCTGCGGGGACGCCGCGGCCGCTGGTGCTGGGGGGTGGGCTCTTTTTTTTAACAAAAATCCAGGCTGGGCAGGGTGGGTGGGGGGTGTCCCCCCTTCCACCCGCGCAGCCTGGACTCGGGGAGGGTTTTTTTAAAAACTTTTTTGGTGGGACTTACATTGCAGCCATTCATTTAAATGGCTGCAATGTAAAAAAATCCGGTACCCGGAATCCGGTAACGGGACCGGATTTACCGGGTCGAATCCGATAATGCCGGTACGACCAGTACCGGCATTATCAGATACCGGATTTACCGGCACGCCCACCCCTACTGGATAGATTATTGTTTTGATATATATTTTCTGGACCATGTTATCATTCCTATATGATTATTTTTTTCAGATTTGTACTTATTTATAGGATGCAATATATAAGAACGTTTTGCCACCCCCACCCCTCACACACCTGAGCTTTGGGTGAATGAGATAGCTCCCTCCTTAATTTTGGCCCATTATGACATTTCAGCCAGGGGACACTGTTCTCTGCACCCTAGGCATGAGGTGGAGAAGTGTCCCCCACCATTATTTCAGGGGGCAGTATCTCCCCTGCTGGAAGCCGTCAGTTGGAAGTATGGGGGGGATTGTGGGAACACATCAGGTGTTTTTAGACAAGCGTCTCCCCACCCATCAGTCACCCATTATGCATGTTGCAGGGCTGCATTGGCACAATGGGTGGCTGATGGGTGGGGAGCGCTTGTCTAAAAACACTCAGAGACAGGAACATGACCAGCGAAACTGGATTTTAAATTACAGAGAGCAAGCTTGTTTTTTGAAGAGAAGTGGAGAGGAGAAAAGTTGTGGATTGGACAGGATTTATCCAATTGACTTTAGGTATTTAAAAAAACTATTTCAAAACAACAAGAGGCCATAATTCCACTCTATAATTGTCTCACAGCTGCAAAGAGTAAGGGAGTAGAACAGCTGAAGCTAATATTTAATACACTGGCTTCAGAGTTCCCCAGTGCTGCCTATGGGAACTTGCCATGGAGGTCCAGATCCTGGCAAGTACAGACTGCACAGGACCACATACATTAGGGAGTTCTCCATGAATAAACTTGAAATGACAACATGAGTGTGAGAGGCACTGGCATAACTATATGCCGATAGACCCTTAAATATGGGAAACCCTGGCCTGTGAAGGGTTTGCAGAGATTCAGGAGGCGGCCACCAACAGATGGGCCTATGAGCAAATTAGAAATAATGTGTGGGCCCACTGGCCTCTGAAGGGGATCTTACATTTAACTGAACATAATAAAATGAATTATGAATCATTATATAGCATCCCCTTCCATAGCACTTGGAGTGCTTTACATATGATTTAAAACAACATTTTTAATCTTCATAACCACCCTGTGAGGTGGGTTAGACTGACAGAATATTGTGACTGGCCCAAGGTCACCCAGTGAGTTTCTGGCTAAGGCAAGACTAGAACCAGGGCCTTCTCCACCACCTACCAGTCCAAGTACTGCACACTTAGCCATTACACCACACTGGTTCTCTGGTTAAGAAATCTGGTTAATTAAGAGTTAATTAACTCTCTGGTTAATTAGTTTCTGGTTAATCACTGCACTGGTTCATTACAGTAACATTTTCCTTTTCTGATGGGTGAGACTGTGTTCATTAAACATTCCTATGTTAGGAGGGGGCCTTCACCTCCAATTCATATGGGGTCCCAACTTCCCTAGATCAGGCCTTATTGCCATGCAACTTCCATTAAAGCTTATGGGTCAGATTCACTGCTGGCGTGGCTGGGTCCAGCAGCTCCCTCCAATGGCATCCTCACACATTAAGGCTTTTCAAGTAGCACTGCAGCAAGTGGTAGCATAGCACATCAAGTAGCTGGAGTTTCACATCTTTCTTCTTGTGTGTGAATGCTTGGTGAGCAGCTGCCTTTGTACCCTTATGTCCACATTGCATCCCAGGGATGACATCCCAAGGTGCACTGTCCCTGATTAGAAGGCAGCGTAGAACATCCCTGACTGGAAGCCTTCCCTCTCTGTTTTTCATTTGTCTATGGCCACTGGAGGACCAGATATTCAACACAGGCTATTGGATGCAGTTGCATGATATGCTGACTCTGTGTTGGTGAATAAAGAAGTCTGCAGCTCCAATTTAAATAGGATCTGGTAAACACAGGGGCTTGGTCACCTGCCCAATCAATGTTAGTGTTTTTACATGAACAGAAAGCAAAAACAGGTTTGGGATGAGAGCTGCTTGAAGAAGTGATATGTGAGAAGTGCCTAAGCCAAGTGGATTTGGTGGTTAAATCTTTACAGGATTTCCTATTGGGAAGATCATAAAGGTGCTGGAGGGGAAATGTGAAATAATTTATTTTAAACATGCTAAAATGACAACACAGTTTGGAATAAATTATTTTGACCATTATGATTTCAGACTTGGGTTGTCTGTTAGGTACAAGTGGAGATGCACTGGGGCCACTAGTTCTGGATCTTAACTCCTTGCCAATGGAGGACCTGGTGTTTTCTCTCTTATGCTCTCTCTTTTCCATGACCCAACCATTCCATGATAATTGGTACATTTTCTCCATAAGTCATGTGAATTTGAGAATTTTAGTTTTATTTTCCTATTTTAAAAAAATGTTTATAGGAGAGAGAAATCTTGAAAAATGTTAATCTAAGGGCAAAACACCAGAGGACAGATTAAAAAAAAGAATGTTACGCCTAATAATATTAGGCTGTTAAGATTTTCTTTAGCAGATCTAATGATTTTTAAAGCAAAGCTCATGATTTTGTGGAAGCCTGGCTTCCACAAAATTTAGGGTTGAACATTTAGGGTTGCTCATTACTATCTTACCTAAGTGGGTTTTCCTGTAATCAGTCAGAAAGTCAAACTAAAAAGGTCTATGCCAGCTATCAGCCACCTTGCAAATAAAAACCCTTAAACTGATTACTTTTTCCACCGCTGTTCCCACAAACAAGCTGTTACTGTGTCTGCCAGTGGGTAAATACCGTTGTTTAGGAATTAGCATAGATCCTACATAAATCAACATGACAGGAGAGGCAACTGAAGAAGTATGTCAAGTCATTCCTAAGACAGAACTGTATCTTTCATTTAGCTCCATGGAGGAACCACCATCTTCGTTAAATGATTAAAAAAAAAAAAATAGAACTTCCCACAGCAAGCTCCAATTTTTCAAATGAGCATAATTTTAACATCAATTGTCCCCCACCAAAATTGTTAACAAAGTGTCTCACGTGCTTTCCAGAACCCTCAGCCTGCTAGGAAAAGGAAATATCCTAAAGCCAAATGTTGTAGACAGACCCTTCACTGTTATCACTGATAATTTGCTTGCTAAAAATGTGTTCTCAGATACACACTGTGACCCTAGACAAGGTCGCATTACTTGGTGCCAGCAGGAGTGAGGTGAGCAGCTTAGTAAAACACGAGACAGGGTCATGCCGTCTTGTCACTCACAAAATTCAAGCTGTTTCCCTGAGGCATTTTAGATAAGGCCAAGCTAGAGTCATTGTGGTAAGGCCTGCCAATAAGCTGTCACTTTTAAAGCATCCATCCATCTAGGCCTAGCCTTAGCAATTCTGCCATCCTGGACAAAATCAATGTTGTCCCCTCCTCTCTCAGGAGCTGCCAAGCCAATCAGACTTGACTCCCAGGCTGAGGTGCTAGTTCTGGTAATGGGGGTACTCCTGCATTGCTTGTTTGGAGTCTCGCAGGCAGTGCAGCAGCTTCGGCTCTGGCTTGGGGTTACCACCTCTCCGGGGCTGACCCAAAATCTCCAGATTTTGAGATGTCCTCTGTGGGTGAAGCACCTGGTTAACCTAGGGGGATTTTTTTTTTATTTTTCCCCACAGGAGCAAAGGAGTTCGCCTATCCTTTTGTAATATGGCCCTGGCCCCTTGCAGAGCATTGTGATGTCATGATGCTCTGAAGTGAGTGTGGCCATACTGGAAAGGGGCTGGAGAGTCCCATGGCCCCATCCCTTGGTGGAAACTTCCAACCTCCTCCTACTCAGGTCGTGCATGCATGTTGGCACCATGTCACATGACCCAAGACCCCACTTCCTCTTGCCCTTATCCAGCCCAGAACAGCCTCAGAGGGTGGTATCCAGAGTGCCCACAAGCGGGAGAACACTGATCTCCACAGAGCGATGGGGGTGGGATGCTGTGGGACTGAGCTAGGGCCAATATCCCAGCAGCCTGGGACTGGGAGCCCAGCACAGCAGGAACTGGAGAATGCTGGTTCTGCTGCCCATGGCTTCAGTGACACCCCAGAAGGCTGCTGCTCTGGAGAAATGTCCTACTTCTCCAATGGAGGGACCAGCCCTGCATGCATCTAGAAGCCCTGTGTAGATGTTCCACAAATTATACACAGCAAAGCTGACCTCTGCTCTTGGTAACAGAAAGAATTCCTACCCTGTTGTCCTCTTGGATCTCCCAGTCACTGGCAGACGTTAAGACATTTTGCCCCTGAGAACAGTTGGAAAACTGAAAGAGACTGGAAAACATCCTTCTGTTCTCCTGGGTATCTGGAAATATTGCATCCTGGAAATTTACTCCATGGGGAAGGAGGTTATAATTCTCATCCATCCTGAAACAGAAATCAAAAGTAGAAAGATTTAAATAACATCCAGATTATTTTCACAAATGTGATACTTCTGCCATATGCTTAGACAGGTGCCTGAATGGGTTATATTGTGTGATAAGAGTGTCCTGTGTTTCCATCCTAAAATGAGCTCTGTGGTTGAAGACCCTGATACTCATGTTGGTAACATCGGGGATTGTGTGGGCACAGTGGGCCTCCTACTGCAGGATTTAGGACCATAGGGTAAAGATGCCTCAGGCTGAAATCCACCAACTACTTACTCCCTAAGTTTCAATGGGACTGCTCTGGAATAAGTAGTTGATAGTCTGGAGTAAGCCCAGACCTTGAGATACCCTTGTTCAGTTCCCTGCACAGCTCCCTGCGCCGCCACATACTTCCTATCGAGTCTTGGGCAAGTCCTTTTGTCTTTCTGTGCTTCAGTTCCCCAGCTGTATAATGAAAGCACCTGAGTTAAGTACCTAGTTTGGGTTGAGTTTAGATATTGGACACCGTTTCTGATACGTATATCTTCCCTCCCTCCCGCTCCTCCCTCAATCTCAAGTTTGGAAAGGTATTAGTATGTTCCCTGCTAAACTTAAACATTCCCAGAGATCTGAATAGGCATGCCTTAAAAGAATTATATATTTTTTAAAATCCTCATAAACCTAGCTTTTACGTGTTGCCATCTATTGGCTAGCAGATGCTATCGAAACATGTTCTCATCATGCCTCTTTGCCTCCTCTATGGCACTGGCTATTTCTGAACAAACCTTGTAGTGAATTTCACAAATATTTTTTGATTGGGAGGTCACTGAGATGGCTTTACTCCCCCACACTGTGGTTACTTCCTATTCTCCCGATGAGCCTGCAATCAGGATTTTGCTGGTGCCCAGAAAAGCCAAGAGAAAACTACTGGGCAAATATTTGGGGACCAGAGCTCTCTTTTTATGCCAAACCTTTAAGCTGGCACCACTCCAGCCTGGGAAAATGGTCAGACTCTACCTTGCCCACTTGTGTCTTACAGAGAAACAAAGGAAGACTGTGAAATGTACCCAGCGGTTATTAACACAGCAGAGCAACAGCTTAACTGAAAAATCTGTTGAACCAGAATGCCACGGTATTGTTTAAACTGCTGTATCTTTGAAATCAAAGACACAGCGATGTTTCAAGTGTGTAAAACTGCTTTAAAAAGTCAAACCACTAAAGAAAAATTAGTGACTAGATGAGAAGCAAATGCCTTTTGCTTGGATGTTGTTTTTGGTTGGTTTTTTTAGGCTCCCAGAGGAGATAGGAAGGGGTAGGGAATCACTTTTACTGAGTTTAAGGAAATGTTTTTTCACCTCAATCAATACCTTAGATTGTTTGGGAAAGTTTGACTCTCCAATCTCTCTACTCCCCTCAAGTTTGAAAAGACATAGCATGTTCCCTGCTAAACTTAAATATGCCAACTCGTGCACAGAGGGGCTGCTTTTCAAATGGTGCGTTTACCGTTTACCACCTTCACACTTGAGCTGAATTGGCTCTAGGATACCAGATTAAGGAGACAGACACATGATTACAGCTAAGGGTAAATGTAAACCTGGGAATCTGGGCAAGACAAGTTCTAATCAACATCAGCTATAAATACAGTCCGTTGTTTGATTTTACTCTAGTTGGTAAAATACTAAACCGATCTAGCAGCAAGTTTCCCAAAGAAACTGATCAGGTTAATCTCTATCCTTTTCAATGTGGGAAAACCTTGATTATCACCTTTCAAAGTGGATATACCCACATGCTGGGAAACTAGGGGTGGGGGGGTTGTATCTGTCTGTGTGCCTGAACCTCCCAGGTCCTCAGGAAAGAAGTCCTGACCCACATGCTGTGTGCACTATTAAATGTACAAGGCTCATCCTGGCACCGTTACGCTAGCAAACATTGCTCTTTCAAGCAGTTCTGGTGACATCCCTGATCCCTCTTCTCTTGTAAAGAGTGAAGTGATTAGTCTCCGAGTGAAGTGATTAGAGATCTTGGCAGGCCCGCAGGAGCTGCGAACGCGAAGCACTTCTGAAGGAGGGAAAGAAGCAGCAGCGAGGTGCACGCCCAGCCTACTCACCTGAGGAAGAAGAAATAGGAGTAATCCTGAATGACGGTGTGCGAGTGACAGGAGAAATAGCCCAGTCCCGTTAGGTTAAGCCTGGAGCCGGCTGGCACTTCCAGCATGCTGCCCCAAGCTTGGTCACACAGCATCTCGATCTCAGCCGAGTAAAAGAGCCCCCCCTCGGTGGCTTCGTATTGCCAGGGCAGGTAGTTGTACATGCTGTACATCTCCTGGTGGATCGCCAGCACTTTGGCATACACTATGATCTCGGCCAGCTCAGCCCTGCAGCTCTCGCTCAAGGGTCTCCAGTCTGATGGCAGCTGACAGCCCAAGCACGGGCAAAGCTGGATTGCGAGGCACAGCAGGGCGAGCGGCAGCATGGTGGATTGGGGACTGGGGAGAGGGATGCACGCTCCACGCTGGATGGTCAGAGGCAAATACCTGCTAGGAAGTTTGTGAAACTGGATCCTTTGGGAGAGGGAGCCGCTTATTGGTAAGAAGCTGGGGGGTAAGCCCCCACCAGCCATGAAGGCAGCGTCCAATGGGAGCTGCGCTATAGACAAGGGAGGAGCAGGGGCTGGGAGAGGGGAGTCCCGCTGCTGCTTCTGTTTCTTCAGGGAGAGACCCAGCTTTCCCAGGGCTGCACGCAGCAACAGCAGCCACCCCCGCGCAGGCGCACACGGGACAGTTTCAAAAGGAGCAAAGGGGGAAAGTAGTCTCCCCGCACGCAGCTCTCAAGGAAGGGATCTCTAGGGTTTAAAAAGGTAGCTCGGCTCAGGCGGGCTCCTGTGCCTTACTTGCTCTATCAGTTACACTACACAGGATGCAATCTTCCATCCATTGAAGTCAATGGCTTAGCTCTCCTTCACTTTAGTGATGGAGAAGGGTGCAGATTTCACTCTATTGAAGGGCAGTGTCTGTTTTGCAATGGACTCGGACTGAGGCTCGCCCCCTTACTGAAAGGGCAAGCTAGAGGGCAAAATCCTGGCTCTACTGAAGCCAGCAGCAAAACCACTTGCTTCATCATGGCCAGACCTTTATGGAAACACACAGGGAAAGAGCTAATGAAACGGGCTCGGAGGCAGCAATTCTGACTCCACTGATATTAATGCATGTGCTTCAGTGGAGTCAGGATTGCACACAGGGTGTTATATTTTATTTCCGCTAACCAAAAATACTGTCAGAAACAAGATCTCTCCCCCCTCCCACACTTCCACTCCCTTCTTTCCAGAATAAACTCAGGCGGGTGGACTGGAGCATTTTGCAGCATTCCTTAGGATCTGGTTCTTGCGAGAACAGCACAAGTGTTTCATAACTTTCGGGAAATACAGCTATGTTGAGGAAGCCGCAAAGGTTTGGTGGTAGCTCTTAAAAAAAAAAAAAAAAAATTAAAAAAAATCCATGCAAGCCCAAGTTACATGTGATTTTAAACACAGAGCCTCCAAGAGCAAGGTTCATTTCCGGAGATCCAGCCAAAAGGCTTGAGTTGCCAGATTAATTGGGGAAGGGACAAGAAGGAACAGGGATATATATATATATATGAGGTAAAGTCCTGTTCACATGAGCAGGGCTAACAATCTACCTTCGAAACACATATTTACAACAAGGCAGAATAATTATCAACTGAGGGATGGAACTAACTGGTCATGTGAACAGTTGGGTTTGAGACATTAAAAGACTTAGCAGTGTACCCTCTTGACACAATTATTATTATTATTATTATAAACATTTATATAGCGCCAGCCATGTGCCTGGTGCTGTACAGAACATAGAAATAGATGCAGTCCCTACCTGTGGCTTACAATCTAAAAGACAAGGAGGGGGAGACAGGGAGAGGGGACAGTGGGAGAGACAGGGGAGAAGACAAACATTCAGGTGGATGCGAAGTCTCAGGTGTGTGTGCTTGACTTGGTTACAATCAGGTTGGTTGCAGCAGTCCGCAGAGGAGGGCAGACAGTAAGTATATGGGGAATGACTAGTAGGCATTGGGAAAGACGGCGAGGAAAAAGTGGGTCTTGAGGAGGGATTTGAAGGAGCG
>QEPC01010671.1:2180213-2211368 GCA_003113815.1 Sphenodon punctatus
CCGCCAGAGCCAACACCGAGCAGGTAAGAATCCTATCCTCCCCTCCCCCCAGGCTGTGTTCCCACCCCGCACCCCCCCAGGCTGTTTTCCCACCCTGCATCCTCCTCCCCCTAGGCTCCCAGCCTTCCCTCCTTGCATCCTCTTCCCCCTAGGCTGTTGATCTTAGAAAGTTAGGTGTCTTCACAATGCTGAAAATGTTGTGCTTTTGGGTTTATACTTTATTTATTTTAAGCTTGATGTGCATGTAGACTGTGTTTTCCGATGTTAACCCTGGGAACTCGTTGCTGCTGTGTTGTGCCAGTGTTTTCTGTGTTTCCCTGTGTTTTGGGTTTATACATTATTTACTTTCAGCTTGATGTGCATGTAGACTGTGTTTTCCAATGTTAACCCTGGGAACTTGTTGCTGCTGTGTTTTGCCAGTGTTTCCCTGTGTTTGGGGTTTATACATTATTTATTTTAAGCTTGATGTGCATGTACACTGTGTTTTCTTCCATCCAATGTTAACCCTGGGAATCCTTGCTGTTGGGTTATGGCATGCCACTGGCCTACCGACCTCCTGGCTCCGCCTACCGTCCCCCTGACTCCGCCCACCGGCTCGCCGGCCTTACTGCCACTCTAAACTCAAAACCCACCAGCTGCCCCTGGACGGGTTGTTTGTAAACAAACAGCTTTATCTCCCAGTCTGATCGGTGTCCAGTGTCTCCTTGCTGCAGCAGCACTACTAACTGGCAGATGGCAGAGGCAGGTGAGGGATGGGGATCCAGGCAAAAGGCTTCAGCTGCAGGCAGCAGCCTCTGGACATGCAGGGAGGAAAAAACCAAAAACGGACACACCAGCACCAGGATTGCCGCCCCTCAGAAAATGGCGCCCAAGGCCCAGGCCTAAGTGGCCTGCCCCTAAGTCAGGGCCTGATTGTGACCCATCTTTTCCCATAGCCCTTTTCAACATAAGAAGTGCTGTACTGAGTCAGACCAATGGTCCATCAAGCACAGCACCTGTCTTTGACTGTGGCCAATAATCTCAGTCACTTAGAAGAACTACCCAGCAGGTCACAATGGGGCAATCAATTTCCTGTTGTTTACTCCAAGCTCCCAACAGTAAGAAGTAACATTCCCCAAATCTACCTCTGGCTACTAGTTGCTAATGGACCTATCCTCCAGAAACTTGTTCAATCCTGTTTTAAACCCAGCTATACTACTGGCCTTGGCCACATCTTCTGGCAACAAATTCCACAACTTAATGAGTGGAAAAAAATACTTAATTTGTTTTAAATCTGCTACTTGCTAGTTTCATGGAGGTTCCCCTAGTTCTAGTACTATTTAAGAGGGTGAATAACTGTTCCCTGTTGTGCGACACCACTCATGATTTTATAAATTTCTAGCATATCCCCTGTCAGATGTCTCTTCTCTGAGCTGTGCCTAAGAAAGCTTGGGGGGGAATCACACGTGCAGCAATTATCTGGATTTTTAAAAACTGGTTCTCAATAGTTCGCTGTTAACAAGTCCTGTTGCATTCACATGCATGCCATACCGATTTTAAGTACAGCGAAATAATGCATTCAGACCTTCTTGTAGTACGTGCTTACCCGGCTGCTCAGTACCTGTCTCTTATACACATCTAGATGTGTATAAGAGACAGGCACCCAGCAAGGCAACTACAGGGCTCCAGCTGGTCTCACTGCTTCCGGTAGGGGCAGGAGTAAAACAGCGCACTTGGAAGCACGGTTGCATTCACATCAGAAAAGATTACACACTAGTTAAAACCAGTACGATGTTGCTTTCACACTGCTGTTAAGTGCGGATTTATTGAAAACGGACTGTCTCTTATACACATCTAGATGTGTATAAGAGACAGAGTTAAAACCAGTACGATGTTGCTTTCACACTGCTGTTAAGTGCGGATTTATTGAAAACGGACAGCAAAAAGGTAGGTTTGAGTAGCTTTTCAACACGCATTGCTTTAGTGCGATATTGACTCCATTTAATCGAATTTAAGTGTTCAGACAGACATGAAACATTCGGGTTTTTTTTAAAATCGCACAAATCAGAACGTCTGAATCCCCCCTTAATTAAAGTTATGTTTTTAAACCTTCAGCTGCATTTGTCCTTACTGATTGCGAATCAGTTATTACTCTGCAACACCTGGTTCCTCAAGTTCGTAGTCTGGGGGTGCTCCTCGATTCGCAGCTCGATTTGCAGCTCTGCCTGGATGTCCAGGTGGCAACCGTGGCGAGGAGTGCCTTTGCCAAATTGCACCTGTGCGATGGTTACGGCCTTATGTCTCAGACTGTGACCTTGCCACCATCATCCATGCCTTCATCACTTCGAGGCTTGATTACTGTAACTCTCTCTTCATGGGGCTACCCAAGGTGACGGTCCGGAGGCTGCAACTGATGCAAAATGCAGCAGCCCATCTCCTGACAGGTACAGGCCGCCGAGAGCACATAACTCTGGTGCTCCATTCTCTGCACTGCTTGCCTTCCAGGCCCAAATCAACGTGGTGTTGTTGACCTTTAAAGCCCTACATGGCCTGGGCCCCACCTACCTGCAGAACAGGGGGCGGGATAAGACATTTTTAATAATAATAATATAATGGCATATTATCTACAATGTATTATCTACAGTGACTCCAAGGTCCTTTTCCTGAGTGGTAACTCCTAATTTAGAACCCATCATTGTGTACGTATAGTTTGGATTGTTTTTTCTGATGTGCATCACTTTGCACCTGTCCACATTAAATTTCATCTGCCATTTAGATGCCCGGTCTCCCAGGATTGTCCTGTAATTCCTCACAGTTTGCTTGTGTTTTAACTGCCTTGAATAACTTTGTGTCATCTGCAGACTTGATCACCTCACTCTTTATTCCCTTTTCCAAATCATTGGTGAATACATTAAACAGCACCAGTCCCAGGACAGATCCCTAGGGCATTCAACTATTTATTTCCCTCCATTATGAAAACTTACCATTTAGTCCTACTCTTTGGTTCCTATCCTTTAACCGGTTACCAACCCACAAAACAACACTGCCTCCTATCTCATGACTTTTTAATTTCCTCAAGAGTCTCTCAGGAGGGACCTTATCAAACGTTTTCTGAAAATCCAGGTATACCATATCGGCTGGCTCCCCCATATCCACATGCTTATTTACACCCTCCAAAAAATTCCAATAGATTAGAGAGAGATGACTTCCTTTTTCTATATCCATATTGACTCTTCCCCATAAAGCCATGTTTATCAATATACCCAATAATTCTGTTCTTAATAATCATTTCCGCCATTTTATCTGGCACCACGGTCAGGCTCACCAGTCTGTAGTTTCCAGACGCTCTTTCCACTCCCCATGTGCCCCTGCTCCCAACAATACAGAGCCCTTAAATGGTCCAATCATTTAAGAGTGGAGTGGGCCTACTTTATCAACAACAGGGCACAACTGGGGTGGGGTTAGTACCGTAACATATGCAATGAATGGTGCAGCAAAACCAAAGCTGCCAGATACCTGAAAAACTGCCGCGACCCAAGAAACCCAAACCCCCTTGCCGTAGCATGCAACCCACAGGCAGCACAGGAACAAAAGGAGAAGGCAGCAGGGAGCCCGAGGCCACAAAAGCCATTTCCGGGGGTGGGGTGGGGGGTGGGAAGCAACACCACCCCCATGCTCATCAGACAGGACAGTCCAAAATGCACATGGCCCCATGCGCACACACACACGGCCCACTAACTCCATGAGAACACCATTGCAACACCACCATAACATATGCAATGAATGGTGCAGGGATCTGGAAAATAGTCCTGGCCCAAGTGGAGCCCATGGGCCCCCTCTAGTAGTGTGGTGGTAAGAAATCATCCAAAGATTCATGAACCTGCTACTCTACAGCTCTAACAGAGCCAAGTCTTTTAGCTTAGAAAGTAGAGGCTCATGTGGATGGAGCATGAGGCCACTAGTTCAATCCCCACTGCTGTCTGCCCAGCTGGGTCAGGCTTCCCAGCTCCAAGAGGCCCTGCCCTCCCCTCAGAGCGCTGTGACATCACAACATTTCATACCTGGCGTGGTCACATAAGAAAGAGATGAGGCGATTTCTCACTCTTTTCTGATGTATTCCTGCCCTTATGGAGTGCCTTGATGTCACCGTACTCTGTGTGGTGGGACCACTTGGACACAACAGGTTCCAGCTTGAAAGAGCTTGGCCGCATCAGGCCCAGACTTGAGTAAGACCCAATGCAGTTGGACTCAGGTCAGGGTCAGGCACACATTTCTGGCATGAGCAGGGCTTTGGGGAGGGGGGGTGGGGTTCATGACTGAAAGGGAAGGTTCAGGGCCTCTCCCATCTTAAGGCTAGCCTGGTTGTTCCCCTGGTCTGGTCTGACACTTTGATTCATATTTTGATCTGTAGATCTGTATAAATGGGAACACATGCCAATAATAATACACCCCAGCCTTTGAAAGCTGGATTTAGTAGGGAGTTGTGATAATGGAGTGAGCATGTTGTGTGTGCTTCCAAAAGCAATTTGGAAGGGGGAGATGGTTTATTTAGTCCTTGGAGAGTTGCACTACTTTCTCACACCAACTTATTTGGCCATAAGAGACATTAAACTGAAGGAAGACATCCAAGGGGTAAACCATATCAGCACTGATAGCTGTTCATTTAAACCAGGGGTGAGAATTTCAGGCCTCGGAGATAAATGTAGTCTGCAGATAGTTTTTATATGACCCCTTTCCAGTTCCTGGATCTGGCCTGGATCCAGTTCCTACCCCCAATTGCTGAAAGCCTGAGCTCAAGGAGCAGAGATAAGGACATATATAGAAGGGCAGGGGACAGATCTATGGCCATTTTTAAATGGACACGGCTGTGGGGGATGGGTGGAGTAACCACGCACCATCCACCCACTTTGGGTGAGTGGGGAGGAATTAAAATGGATGCCAGCAAGGGAGGTCATGGTACCCATGCGCTCAACCCCCACCCACTGTCCCTCCACCAATCAAACACGCTCACTGTTTACATGGACAGCCGCTCCACCGGTTGGAGGAGGGTCATGCCCCCCCCCTCCCCATGCAACATGGCAAATGAAGGGCAAGTGAAGCCACAGGTGCTGTCTCCGCTCATCCCCAGCCAGACTCCATGCAGGCGGAGGGGGAGGGATGGAGGAAGGCACAGTAGAGCAAAACCCAGGCTGCCAGACACCTACAAAACTGCCGGGTGCCAAGTAACCCAAACCCCCTTGCCGTAGCATACAACCCACAGGCATTAGGAACAAAAGGAAAAGGCAGCAGGGAGTCCGAGGGCACAAAAGTCATGGGGGGGGGGGAGCAAGCACCACCTCTCCCCATGCTCATCAGACAGGACAGTCCAAAATGCACATAGCCCCATGCGAACACACGGCCCCCTAATTCCATGAGAACACCATTACAACACCGCCGTAACACATGCAATGAATGGTGCAGGGATGTATAGCCCCACAATATGGATTGGAAAGGTGAAAGTGGTGTCACAGTGGTTCCAAAGTGGAGCTAGCGTCATGGGAGTTAACACACAGAGAGGTTAGCCCAAAGTGGCAGGGACATCCGGCTTGGGGCAAGGAACAAGGCTCAGGACCACCCATACAAGCAGTCCACAGTGCAATGACAGGGGCTATGGGAGTGGCCAGTCCAGGGCTGCACTGATAAGAGAACAGCATCTCAAGGATGGTGGGAAGGGAACACACATCGGCAGCCCCAGGTCTATCCCCGCAAACACCTTCCCTCCTCCCGGCTGAGGAGAACAGATCACCCCCTGCAGGAATGAGAACATGGACAGTGCTGTTCATAACAAAAGAAACAAACATTTCAATAATCATGGGAACAATAAACTAGGCATGTCTCTCCTGCGCCCTGCTCCACCGAGCGCTCTGGGCCTTGGAGAGGTTGTGGAGCCGCCTCCTAAAGTCCAGGAGGCCCTGCACGATCCCCTGCCGCTCCTTAGCCATCTCCCGCATGAGCGCTCATACCGAAAAAAGAGAGAATGAGAGATCCCCATGAAGCATGCCCCCATCACACACATCCCCTGTAGCCCACATTGGATAAAAGATGGGTGATATAAAAGCACGAAATGGGGTCACTCACGGGCCTCTCTGTAATTCAGGCTTCCTTCACAAAAGTCAGCCTCTGCCTGCAGGTCCAACACCAGCTGCCCTAGGATGAGAGCCCCTGTTATCAGAACAAAACACATGCTCATCAGGAGTAGATGCGCAGAACATTCCTGCACACAGCACATGCATTCATCTCCGAGTACCCATAGGTAGCTCTGTGCAGGGTGAGGGCTACCCGCTCCATGATCACCACTGCACCTGCCCCATCATGGAGCAAACCACAGGTGTATCGGGTCATGGTCTAACAGGGACATGAATCAGGAGTGGAATACGCATCCCAGAGAGGTCACTGCCCCCTCCGCCATTGAGCTGGTGAACCTAATCAGGGCACTGCAGGGCGCATGGAGGGCCATGGTCAGACTGTAGTGGATTAATAGGCTGATTGAAGCATTATGCATTATAGAACCAAGAGAATATTATATACATCTGTAACTACTGAAAGGATACTATGAGTTTCCTATGTGCTTTATGCTTTATAGTAATTTTAGTTTAGGAATATTGAAAATGCATATCATTGAGAGACAGACTGGCAAGAGGAGAAGGAAATGAGAGAAATATGCTGGCAGGGATATATTCTTGTCATTTAGCAAGAACAGAACTAGCAAGAACTGTCCATTCCCAGAACATGGCTTTACATTAAAGTAAATAATAAACAAGAGAGAAGGTTGCAGATAGGGACTAAGCAATGCAATGAGAAAGGATGGCCTGGTCAGACAACAAGACGCCTCCGAGAAAGGGGCATGGGCAACCCATGGCCAAAGATCAGGCCTCCCATCTGGAGGGAGGGGTAGGTAGGATCCAACTGGTCAGGACAGCCCATAATAACAGTGACTAAGCAGAAAGTACCCCAAAACTGAATGACCAATGGGAGAACTTTCCAGTCTTAGCACTAACAGCCCCACACCCTGGATAATCATAAGGCAGTCACTGTATAAAAAGGCCAGCCCTAGACAGGAAAGATGTCTTGCACGGCACCCTCTGACCAGCTACTTAGGTGGCTGCCGGTTGATCGGTGCTTGATCCTTTCCAACGCTCTCAAAGGCTGTGAAAAGCCAAGACTCCAGCATCTAGGTTCCTAGATAGACCTCGATTGGGCCCCCGCCCTGCCTCTCCTCTCGAGACCAGACCTGAGACCTCTGATGCGTAAGAACTCATATGTATGTGTTTGTGTGTGCGTGCTTACTGTTAGAATAAGTGAAGGCAATTGCTAGTTGCAAGTGTATTGGTGCTTTATTCCCAGTTCTTTCTATATGATATAGTAATAAACATATGTCTATTTAAGGGGCTTGTGGTCTGTTTCATAGTGCTTCTGCCAAGATCCCGGATGTGGAACTGCCTACTGGGGGTTTAAGTCCTGCTCCCAGCTAGGAAAGATAGAGAAGAGTTCCAATTCGTTACAAGGCCATGTGTGAATCAGCATGGCCAGAGGGGTTCGTTCCCCCCACCATCGTGATGCCCCTTCATTGCAGGGATGGAGAATAGGAGGGGTGCAGCAATCCAGCAGTACGTGCAGGTCACTGAGGTGTTGTTCAGAGTCATCCACAAGGTGCTGAAAGCCTGCACTTGCTGGTTCAAACATACTGCCCAACGCTGGCCATCTATACTGGGCAGTCAGTACAGTCTTTTTGGGTGAAGCACTATTCGCAGAAGGTGCAGGGCATGGGTCAGATGGTGGGCAGAAATTAAATTAAATTAAATTAGATCGTATGTATATGTTTAAATACATATACATACTCATTACCAAACTAGTGATAATGCGTTCCCATGCCAAAAGTATATTAACTTTGAGTCAAGGTTTCTGGACAGCAGATTTTACCAATGCAAGCTGCAAATGCAAGGAAATAAGCAGTTAGATAATCCAAAACACACCTATATTCTGCTTATGTATTGTTCACCTTCGCAGTCTGTTACCTTCCTTCAACTGCCCACAGCCTGATGTTGCTATGTTACTAATGAGTCACCAATATGTAGCTGTTACTCCATCCAAGAGATAACAGTACACACATGCAGTTTTCTGTCATGTGATACTATATAAACATTAACAACCCTATCTAATTCAGAATGATTGCCAAGAACATACTTTTCTGTAACAGCTATATAAAGTTGTAAGAGTGTCCCGGTAACACCGTTACAGGGCATTGAGTATTGGGGGGGGAATTAATGCGCATTACAATTTGCTATTCACCATTCACACATTCTACTTTTCTCCGCATTTGAATTTATTGCACATTGTAAAAGTGTGCATTATAAGCATTCCCACATTCAGTTTGATGCACATATTTCAGAGCATTTTGACACCACAGTGTTCCACAGGGAGTGGGCCAGATAACCGAGGGGGGAGGGGAGCCTCTTTGTCCCACCTCTTTTTGACATGATAAATAATTATTCTAGTGGTGCCCATAGCAGGGGACTGTTCCCCCCAGCAGAGGGTCATGAATTTCCTCTCTTTGGCATTTGTGACAGTGGGCCCATAGCCCCAGAATATATAACAGCAGTTCACAGTTCTGGAATCACATTGGCAAGTTCACAGTGCTCCCTGCTCAGACTGCAATTCTGCACTGCCAGAAGCATTTTCTGTGAAAATTTGGCCACCTCAATGGGTGTTAATAAACATGACACTGCCCGCTATGGCCCGCCTCGGCCAGAGCCTTACCCATGTGCCAGATGTAGGCCCGCCACAGCCCCCAACTGGGTAGGTGCCTGCCCAGGAATTGTGGGCCTGGAAAGAAACAGGCCCACTGTCTGGGCCTACAGGCCACCCAGGCAGGTCACAGTGGGTCATACTTCATGATCAGGTGTGTTTGCGCCTTCATCCCAACCCTGGCACAGGGGCCATGGCTTCCCGTTATTGGCAGGCAGCCATGACTTCCCATCATGGTGAGGAGTAGGGCGCCACCAGCAGCGTGGGTGCAGGGTCAGCCAACCTCACATCTCTTCCGGCCCCCTTTCCTGGCCCAGTCAATCGGCGAGTATGTTTATTCAGTTCCCCGGCCTGACCTGTCTGGGGATTGCCCCCCTGCTTGGGAGGTGTAGGCAGTGCACCAGAGGGGTTCGTTCCCCCCACCATCATGAGGCCCCTTCATTGCAGTGATGGAGGATAGGAGGGGTGCAGCAATCCAGCAGTACGTGCAGGTCACTGAGGTGTTGTTCAGAGTCATCCACAAGGTGCTGAAAGCCTGCACTTGCTGGTTCAAACATACTGCCCAACGCTGGCCATCTATACTGGGCAGTCAGTACAGTCTTTTTGGGTGAAGCACTATTCACAGAAGGTTGATTATTAAAACCCATGGCATAGTCTCTGCAGTCTGTCACTTTGCCTTCCTGCCTTATACACACCAAGATAAAGCCATGTATGGAACTATGCACAGTGCAATTATTAGAGCCATAGCTATCCTATAAGAACAAGCAAACCATGTGAATGTATTGCCAATAAACACAGCTGGAGATGAAGTTTTCTGTTTAGGAGGTGTCAGGCCTGCGCCTGGGGGCTGTGGGGACACTGGGGACCACGGTGCTAGGGGAGTGTGGGGTACGCCGCTTACCTGGGGGGGACACAGATCCTGACCCCCCAAGCAACAGTCTTGGATGCTGGGGCGCCGTCACGGCGAGCAGCGGCGCAACAACAGGACACTGGGGGAAGCGCACCCAATGTTCAGGGCCCGCCCCCGCACGATGATCCTGAGGGCGTGGCCACTGAGCCGCCCACGTTGCGGTCAGAAGCCACACCCCCAGCCCCGCGGTGCTCAGAGTGCTTGCGGAACCGTGTAGACTCCAGGGATAGAAGCGGCTCCCTTTCACTATAGCCCTGCTGGTGATCAGTGCCTACATGCCTGTGATACTGGCCCCGTTGCTTTGACTGTGTGTAGTTGACCCTTCTGAGAGACCTTATCGTTTGTGCGTGAGTGACGTGTGGTTGCGGAGAGTGAGTGTAGCGAGTGACTGAGGTGAGTGCTTGGAGCGTGGACCAGGTAAGTGTGGATCTGTATTTGTTACCCCCTTGTTGCACGTTTCCTTGGACCCCTCTAGTGTGCCTGCCATGTCCCACTTCCCCCTTCCCGGGGCTCAGCACCACTGTTTCCCCTCACCCCCTGTCACTCCCTTCCCTTCGCCCTGTGTGTATGGTTGCAGTGGCAGCCAGGAGGTGTGCACTCATCCCCAATACCCCGTGATGATCCAGGCTGTGGATTCTTAATCTTAAAGGCCCTATTCGATCCTGAGGGTTTGTTTCCAGGCATCACCTTGCTGCATCGTGTACAAGTGTGTGTTTGGACCCTCCCCTGCTCCCCTTCTCTTTCCCGTTCATGCCCCATACCTCACAGGAGGACACTTCAATTCAGTTTAAAAGATGTGACCATTTAGTAATTGTCCACATACAAACATAAAACATACAAAACAAATAAACATGTACAATCCATCAAAACACATGGCAGAGCCCAGTTACACCAGGCCAGGTATAACCTTAACTTAGCCCACCCCATACTTAAGATCGAACCTATAACTTCCCCAAACTGCACAAGCAATGGTGGCCTAGTACGACCGGCCATTTGGGTCGTTTATCAATCAATCAATTCTATTAATGGCGTAACAAAAAGTTTTTGCCAACCGTCGAAAAAATAAACATGAAATAAAACATATGTATATATGTTTAAAGTAAAGTTCATATACCAGATTCATATATACTTAATCAATTCATACCCATTACAATATACATTTACAAAACAAATTTACCCACGCACCCTCAGCGTCAATGAATATATTGTTTTAACCATCAGTTGTATTTCATCAAAGCATCCCTCATCCACGGCCAAGGTGGATTGGATAAATAGTCAATCAAATACCTTGTATCATGCCCCCCTCCTCCTCTTCCGCCAACTTAAATTTGCCAGACTTTTGCCTGGCTTCAAGCATTTGTGATAGTATATATCCTATTTCTTTCACTTGTTTTCCTCCCCCAGCAGATAGAAGAGACTGAAGTTGGTGATTGCCTTGCCAATACCTTTTCCCACCCATGATCTTGTTCAGCTACTCAACCCTCTCCACCTCTGTATACCGGCAATCCAGAATTACATGTTGCAGGTCATCATTTTGATCCAACCCTCACTGGCATTTGTTCTCTGCCCAAGGGATTTGGCTGTACCTGCCCTCGAGCACTTTGGAAGGGATTATTTGAAACCGGCAGAGTGTGTATGTTTTTCGGATTTTAAAATTACAAAGTTCAGTTAAATATTTTTTTCTGCCCTAGGTCTCTTTCAGCCTGGCATAGAAGGGGGCCACCCTACTGGAGGTGGCTTGCGCACGCTGTTCTTGCCCGGCTGTATCCTCCAGCCGTTGCAAGATCTCCGCTCTGAGATAAATAGGTATCGGCTGGCTCAGCAGCAGATACCCATATCCTAGGCTATTTAACAGTGTGGCCAAGTCCTCTCTCCAGGAAGATCCCTTAGAAACACCCATTATTTCCAACCAACAGGCCTTAGGTAACAAGTCCTAACATCCTGAACCAGTACCTAAGTAACCGGCCTTGTGCTCTAACCTTGACAGGAAGTATTTCCAGCTCTGTTCTCATTAGTGAGATCGGCGTGGCCTTAGGGGACCCCAGAACCCTTCTCATATATGAGTTCTGGAAGCCCTCCAGATGTAATTCAACCTGGCCACCCCATACCTCCGCTCCGTAAATGGCCTTGGGTATTAATTTATACTCAAGCAGTTTTACAGCCGGGGCCACCTGCCTACCCCCATATTTAGTCCAAAACTTAATTACCCCATTTACTGTTTGCTGCATTTTCATTCCTATTGCTTCCCACTGTTTATCCCACCTGCCTGTCGCAGAAAACATTAATCCTAAATATTTATAGCAGTCAACCTGCTCCAGCCTTCCTGCACCCAATCTCCATACATGCTGACTTTGTCGTTTCGAAAAGACAACTACTTTGGTTTTTTCACTATTGATAACTAATTCATTTGTCATGCAGAAGTCCTCTAGCTGTTTTATTACTCTCCTCAAACCCACCCTCGAGGTGGCCATAAGTGCCATATCATCAGCATACAGCAGTGTATTTATACTCCTGCCCGCCACATAGGCTGGGTGCAGATTGTCTCCCTTCAGATGGTCTACTATATCATTAATGAAAACATTAAAGAGTGTAGGTGCCAGCAAGCAACCTTGCTTCACTCCCTTTGATGTAGTTATAGGGTCTGTCAGATCACCTACATCAGAAATACGAACTCTAATTTCAGTGTACTGGTAAAGCCATTGGATCAAGGCTCGTAACCTTGGCTCTACGCCTGCACGCGTTAACTTCCCCCACAACAGTCGCCTATTCACCGAATCAAATGCTTGCCGTAAGTCAACAAAGACCACATATAATTTGGTACCCCTTATCCTGACATATTTATTAATTAAATGGGCCAGGACAAAACAATGGTCCATAGTCGATCGCCCCTTTCTAAATCCCGCTTGCTCAGTCTTAATAATCTTATTCTCCTCCAACCACTCCTCTAAGTGGACTTGTAGGGTCTTAGCATAAAGTTTGGCCGGGATGTCAATCAAACTTATTGGCCTATAATTCGAGGGGGAAGCTCTAGCTCCCTTTTTGTAAATAGGTACTACTATACTCAAATTCCATTTAGCTGGGATTATCCCGAAGATATTTATAAAATTAAATAATTTCTGTAAAATGGGGAGCCACCACTCACAATTCCCTCTCAGAAATTCTCCAGTCACACCATCTTCTCCTGGCGCCTTATTCCTTGGTAAACCCAGAATAAGCGCCCTAATATCCTGTGTTGACAACCTTGGCCAATCTGGAAGGGCCAAAATGTCCTCTTCCACTCCATCTACCTCCGAACCTTCTTCCCCATTAAACAAACCATGATAGAATTCTTCCCAATCTCCTGCCAATAGCTCTGCACTGGGAGCATATTCCCTGCTGGATCCCAAGTTTACAATCTGCCAAAAGGTTATCCCATCCCCTTTCTCCACTGCCTCTGCCAAGCGCCTCATTTGGGTCATTTAGCTAAAAGAACTCTCCCGCTCCATTTCGGTATCATAATCCTCCAACGCCTGGGAGCTCATAAATTTGTACATTATCTCCATCGCAGCTCACAAGAAGGCTGCCACATTTCTTGTCACCTTACTATCCTCATCCGCCAGTATCATGCAAGACAGTGAGTGCTTGGAGTGCCCTGGGAATCTGTCAATAAATTGAGACAAGAACCTTGTCCTTGCCTGGTCATACAGGTGGCATTCCACCAGCATATGAGTCACTGACTCCACCCCCATAGCATCAAAGGGGCAGAGTTGCTCCGCGTATAGAACCCTTCTTTTGCACCCCTCAAACACCATCCAAGGTAGCGAGTTTAACCGGGCGCAAAAAACCAGATACCTTAGCCTTTCAGCTGCCAACTGCAGCTGGTAATTTGGCATCACCCCACTCCCCAGCCGGAATAACCCACAGTCTCTCAGAAAGGCAGTATCTCTGATCCATGTCCCTGCCTTTTGCCCCTCAATATCCTCCACTCCACTCCTTAATTCCACCCTAGCTTGGGCATACTGCCTTGTACCTATATACTCCTTGGAGAAACCTAGATGGGTCAGGATGTTGTCCAACTCTTTGAACCATGGTCTGACAAAAGTATCCCACTGGAGGACAAGATACTGACTGTGGTTGGTATGTGAGCATACCCAGATTTACTATAGTGCTGTCAAAGGGTATTTTCAGACATGACGGGCCTCCCTTGATTCCGGTCTGGAATCCGTCTGTCCGTCCTTTAGACGTGCTGGCCTGATTCCGCTCGGGGATCGGGGAGGGTGAGGGGCTGTACAGCATGACATGCGGCCGCACAGCCCTGCCCCCCATGATCCCCCGGCCGCCTGCCCTCCAGGAGACGGGCAGGCACAGGGGCCAATCTGGCTGCTGCGCCCGATCCTGGATCGTGGTGGTCAGGACCACGATCTGGGATCGGCAGAAGGTAACAGATGCTACTTTCTGACGATCCCGGATCGTGGTTGTGCTAACTACGATTCCGGAGGGGAGGCCAGCCTCCCCTCCGGAATCGTGGTTAATCTGATTCCTGCCAGAGTTTCACTGGGGTGAACATCTGGCGGGAATCCTTTAGACATTATGGGCCTCTCCTCCACCACAGGGGATTGACTGTAGTAAGAGGGAGGCCCGTAACTTCTGAAAATACCCAAAGATGCTTTGGCCCTAGAACAACTCTGGGGGTGTGGGCAAGGGGAGAGTCAGAAGTGTGGAGGAAAATGGTGTGCTTTTGCCAGTGCTGCAAAGTAAATGGAAAGAAAGTAGATGTAGCTAGGTTGTTGAATGACTTAACTGCTTCTTTCCGTGCTTTACATATTTGTATTGGTGGCTTCTGCAGTTCAGTCAGGGCTTAGTTTGTGCCACACAGTGCCAGCTCTTAGGGCGCTTTTAACCGATCCCGCTCAGAAGCGGGATCGTTCATTATGCCGCATCTCCCCTCCCCCCCCCCTCCCCCCGCTTTCCTCTCTACGCCGTGTCTGATGTTCAGAAGAGCATCAGACACGGCGTAGAGAGCATGTGTGCATGCGCATCCTTCTGCACATGCGCACTCTGCCAGGGAACCCGGAAGCACGGGTTAAAGCCGGCACATCGGCGATCTGCCTTGAAGGGGGTAGGCTCGCTGGACCGGCTTGACGCGGGGGAGACTCGGCTGCACTCCGCGTCGGGCATTTAAACAGACGGTCTCAATGGCGGCTGTTAAAGGGCTCAGCTGCCATTTCCGTCTCATTTAAAAGCGCCCTTAGTCCCAGCACTGCTTTTCATCCTGTCCTTGATGCTACTCTGCCAAATCCTCTTACACCATTGCACCCCTTCCCGCCAGTTAGATAGAATTTGATGGGGCTGCTGTTGTCACCAATCAGATGTCCAGTTGCAAAATAATCTCGCCACTGAACAGCTGATTGGGGCAGGATCTGCCTCCTCCTTACTCACATACAGAAGCACCACCCTCTGCCCCATCCTCTTGTCTGACAGGGTTGAGACTGCTGGGGATGGGCTAGGAGCATAATCAGGCCCTAAGAAAACACTTTAAAAGTAGGAGCTGGGAACTGGGGCTGGTGGAGGCCTGGGGCCTGGCAGGAAAGCTCTACCAGCCCCTCTCAATATCCTCCATGCTTCTGGGAGTATGGGCTGGGATTTCCAGGACAGACTTGAGCTCTTGGCACCTGTTAATTTTTTTAAAATTATGCACTGATTTCATGGCACTGAATTCAGCAACCTGAACTCAGAGTTCAGCTGACAAGACATGAGCATAGCCACGTGACTGGTATTGTATTCCTCACAAGTGTTTGATGTTCTCTCACTAGTATTTATATGGTGGGTAGGAATGTGAGCATACCCAGATTTACTGTAGTGTCAAAGATGTCTTGGCCTCAGACCCACTCTGGGTGTGTGGGCAGGGGGAGAATCAGAAGTGTGGAGGGAAATGGAGCGCTCATGCCAGTGCTGCAAAGCCAGGCTGTTCTAATGGATGGGGGCCAGAAAGGGTTGGCATAGTTGGAGTGGGGCTTGGAGAAAGGATGGGCAGCAACAGAATTAAGCCGTGAAGGTACTTGGCAGGATGGTTTCAGCAGAGGCTTTATGAGAGGTGTATGAGAGTACAAGTGACAAAGTCTTGAGTGCCAGGGTCCAGCAGGCCCACCAAAAGTTAATCCAGCTCTGTATCTAAGTGCAGAATTCTTGTGAACAAATGGGAGGGTGTTACTTATGCATATGCAGTAAATGAGACTGGCCGCATTCTTAACCCAGGAAACTAACTTTGACTAGAAGCTGCTATTTTTACTACTTATTCCTTGCGTGTTGCCTGAGCCCACTAATCAGTCCTTAAGCCAGTTCTAATCTTGAACTGTAATCTATTCTCTATCTGTTAAGAATGTAAAAACATCTGCATTTAACCATTAAAACAATGTGTGGGCCTTTTCATGACGGGTCCCTTGATGCTACTTTCAGTAAATCTGAACAAATCTATTTCTTTAAGACCAGAATGTTTTGAATGTACAAGTGGTCTCAGAAAATGTGTGTGCACCGACATATTTGTCACCCACATTCTTTGTTCCAGCTTGAAGCTGCTTGAGTGTCCTTTGCTGAGGATGCTGATTTTATTTGTAGTGTTTTTCTTCTAGGATGTAGGAGCCAAATCCATGGACTAGAGCCTATTGCTCGCAAGGCACTGCCTCAATGTAAAAAAAGAAAAAAGAAAAGAAGCTTCCTGCCCCAAACAGCTTGGGTTCTTGTCTTTGTAATTCTCTCTCTAGCCCAGCATAGGGCGCCAATGCAGCCCTGGCCTGCAACATGCATGATGGGTGGGTGATGGGTGGAGAGGCACTTGTCTAAAAACACCCACAGTTGATGAAATCTTAAAGAGTGCAGTTGTCATGTTTGTTCCGGGTGTGAGAGACAGAGGGTGTTTTTACACGAGATGGGCGTGCGGCGGAGTCTGTGGTTTTTGCATGGGGTGGGTGTGTGGGCCTTGTGTATGGAAGGGGGTGCCTCACAGAAGCGGCACTACGCGTGGCCACCTTGTCCGCCCACCGCCCACCCTGTTCATGCACAGGGCACTCTGGATTTTCCTGGAGTTTCCCATGCGTGGACAGGGTGGGCGGTGCATGGGTCACGGGGGCGCACACACACCCCACCATATTCCAATGAGACAACCCCCACGTGGATGGTAAGTGTCCATGCGTGGGCATGTCTCATGTAAAAACACTCAGAGATAAAGTAGTTCACATGATATCTTTGATTGGACTAACTTAGAGCTGAAACAAGTACCCCAAAAAAGGGGTAAACCGGTCAAAAATACCATACTCAATATGAAACTGGCAATTTGAGGCAATAACCAATATCCATTTATGCTTTCTCCAGTATCCATTTTGGTTATTTCAGGTTGGTGGTTCGGATTTTTCGTTTTTTGGTTGCGTTATTTCATTTGGGTTTTTTTTTTGGGGGGGGTCATTGTTTTTGACAATATTACCACTGTTGTGCATGAGCAACTGCTAAAAATGATGTAACCAAAATGACTGAATAAGCAAAAAACAAAAGAACCAAAATGGAATGTCCCCCCCAAAACAGATATGTGAGTACCCGTTTTGGTTGTGGGTATTTTTCAGACACCCAAAGGGCTATCAAAAAAATGCAAATAATATCCATGAATGATAAACCCACTACCTGTTCCAGCTCTTGACCAATTTCTGTTGGTGAAATCATGCAGATATTCACATTGTACAGAACTCTGCAAAGCTTGCACGTTCACAGTCTTGGTTTACTAAAAAATGTCATTGAACTACTTTGTCTCCAATCTCCATCTCTCTGGTGAAAGTTTGTCTCCATTAAGCTCAATGGTAAATCTTGTATTGAGCTCTACTGCGAGCTAAGAATTCATCCAATGAGTTCACATGTATCCATCATTTCACAAAGCACTATATGAATGTGTCTAGTGCTGTATTAATACCTATGTTTTAAAGACTCATTCGCTAGCTAGCTCTAGTTCTAACTCTCCAAACCAATGGGGCTCCCACTTTGCTTGGGAGACTCTCTCAGAGTTGTATGTCTCATTGTTAGAAACTTCCGGATCGCCAGCTGTAGGTGACCTTTTCATCCCAAAGCTGTTACAACCAAACTGTCTCCCCTTCAACTGTTTCTGGTTACATTTTCTTTTTTTTAAAACAAATTCTATAAACTTCCTCTGGGTCAGAATTTTAGCTAATATATTGAATCCTCTGGACTCAAGCTAGAGCAACTAAGGCAGTTTTACTTCTAAATTTTTCATGGCAAGTCAACTTTTTAAATTTTTTTAAAGTGGCTGACATTTTTTAATGTTACAGGCTTTCTAAAATTCACTCCAGGATTGTCTCCCCTTCTAGCCCTGGATAACAAGGTATGAGTGATATAAAGCGAGGCTTTTAGAAATCTAGTTGGGAGACTTATCTTCTTAAGATCTGTGTTTGCCATTTCCCCTTAGGGATTCTAAGGCTGATCTGAGACATTCTTCAATGTAGCATGATTTCCCCCCCTCTGAACTCAGCATGGATTTGTCAAGCAGTGTAGCCACAACTAGCTAATCAGAGCAGCATCAATAGAGCCAATTACTGCTGGGTCTGTGCTTTTAACCACTCATGCATGCGCTACGGGTAATACATTCACTTCCTCTTCTTAGATAGCTGTGTAGACTTCTTAGACAGACTTGTGGTTTTTCCCAGGCAGGGACGCACCTTCCCTTTCACACTTCTTCATGAATATTTAAGTTAAGGATTTCTCCTTCAGGGTTTTGTCAGTTCCCTTCCTGTTTCTGCGGTGAGACAGGTGATTTAAGAATTTTAATATAAACGTAGATCTGCTCAGGTTCTCTGAAGCCTTGGCAAAGTTGGGCATTAGACCAGGTAGGTACCAAACAAAAGAGCATAGTGCTCTGAATCTGGCTGCTTTTTTTTATGGGGATAGGTGACCTGAAACCTCAGCCCAGCTGCCTTTTATTTATATATCCACAGAAATCCCTTTATAGTCAAGGGTACAAAATATCAAACCCAGATTTCCACCCCACACAACACATGCCTTAAACTAGGTAACCTATAAAGATGAATATTTGGCTTTGTCAATGCCCCAAAATGAAGCACTGATTTTATATTCTTTTGTCTGTGTTTTTCTATAATTTGGTTCAGTCTTCTTCTCGTACTATATTGGCCTTTGGCTCTCTTTCACTGTCAAACAAAATACTCTACTCCCACAAATTTTCAGTTAGCTTTTTTTTTGTTTCTGTTGGATAATATTTAACTAGATGCAGAAGTAAGATAAGCCTTGTTGTATGAAAAGCAATACAAAAGCCAAATGGATTTTAAAGATGCCATTAAAAAAACTGGAATGTGAAATTGTGACATCCTCCTTCTATGGGTCACCATTTTGAATTAGGCTAGTTGGCAGCCACCAGAACCCACTGTAATCTAGGAAGTGTGTGGTTGCCGTGTTGACCATAAATGTAAATAATGGAGACAAAGGGTGGTTCCACATGCGATGCCCCCATGCATGGACACCCACCATCCACATGGGGTAGCACTTGTGTGTGGGGATGCACACTCCCATGACGCATGTACTGCCCACCCTGTCCATGCATGGAGCACTCTGGAAAAAGCCAGGATGTCCTGTGTGGGGACAGGGTGAGCAGTGTGTGGACAGGGCGGCCATGCATGGCGCCGCTCATTTGAAGCACTCTGCCATTCATGACGTCCTCGCACCTGCCCCTCACACCGACTGCAGACCCTCACATGTGGCACTCATGTAAAACCACCCAACGGGTGCTTTTACACAAGCACCTCCCCGCCCACTATACATGTTTCAGGGCTGCAGTGGTGCTTTATGGGTAGGGTGGCCATACCTTGCCTTTAAAAGGATGCTTATGAAAAATACATGTTACAGGGCTGCATTGGTTCCAGTGTAGCCCTGCACTATGTATTTTTCATAAGCATTCTCTTTTAAAGGGGAGGTATGGCCACCATACCTATGGGTGCCCTGCAACATGTATAATGGCTGGGAGATGGGTGGGGAGGGAGGTCCTTGACTAAAAGCACCCATAGTTTAGATGACTTCTTTTATTAGACCAGCTTAATCAGGGAGTTTCACTCTGACACCTACTGTACCTCCAAACAGTTGTGACTTGGTTTCCCCACTTGTAATCTTCATGGACTACTAATCTTACAACCAGGGTGTGTCTAGTGTCTACCCATTTTTAAAAGAATGTGTTTGGCCAAACAAACAGTACAGGTTGCCGCCTCTTGTGGTTTGACCCTGACACTCCCATAGGCCAAAATGGGAATGTTAGGGTCAGCCCTACCAAACATACAGGGCCAGATTCACAAGTGAAAATCCTTAGCCATCTGTAATTTGGGGTGTTTTCTGATTACAGAACATTTATTTGGGTAGGCTCACTTCTGTATCTAGCAGAGGAGCACTCTAAAATCCTGCAACTAGTTTCCACAATTGAACACACACCAGCTTTAAGAGAGTTTTATAAAAAGTTTAAGTTAAAGAAATAGGGATAATTGGCTCTGACTTTCAGATAATGCTACTGAAAACAAAAAGTAAAAAACCATGCAAGCTGCATACACATGAAATGTCCCTGCAATATATTTCTCACTCTTGTGTTCAGTTCTTAGCACAGTTCCATGTCAGCAACCTTATAAGACTAGTTGGTAGTGTTGGAAATGTGCAGCATCAGGTGAGCTTTATAATGGTGTCTGCTGGATTTCCAGGACACAGCCCATTCCACTTGGCCACTAAAAATGTCTGATAGGTGGCCTTTCTATTGTTCTAGCTGGGATACTAGACTGGACTTCTCTCAGCAGCCTGTGCCACACGTACAACTCCCACAATTAATCACCTTTCAGTATTTAAGATGACCAGTTTCCTGTTGGATGGCCAGTCTCTGGGGCTTGGCATGCATCAAGCAGGATCCAACTAGCCAAGCTGTTCTCCAGATGCCTCAAGCCTGAGTTTGAAAGACTTAATCCTTTGAACTCTGCTTCACGTAGTTGCTTTAACCAATAATCTCCTGAAATCTCATACATGGATCTCAGAGACAACAAATCTCATATACTGAACAGAGGGGAAAGCACCTGTCACCTGGCTATACAGGTAATGCCACCTGAGGGAAGTTGGGAGGGGGCCAGTCTTGCAGTCAGCTCTAACTTGGGTTAAGAAAGTCGGGGTCTACACAAAGCAGTCTCTTCTCTTGCACTTAGAGGGGATAAGTTTCAAATGAGAAGGGGCATTGGTAATGAACGTTCTTGGCACTTCTCATTAATGCAATTGAACTTACTGTGTTTAGTTTTCACAACTGGATTCTTGTTGTAATGAATTAATTCCCCTTGAAGTTCCCTTCCCTTCCTCCCTAGCTTGGTGCAGAAATTGAAATAACTGAACTGTCCATCTTGCTTATGGAATTACTGAACATTTAAGCAAGCAGAAAGTGCTCTTTCATCAGGATTCCAGATTAAATCCCTTTTTGTTTATGTTAAATAGAGAAAGGTCTTAATTCTCCCCCATTGTTAGAGTGCAAAACAATCTCTTCCGCTCTGGGGAAAATCTGCTTTCAAGCACCAAGTTGAAGGCTAGCCCCAATTTGTTTTGCATCACACTTTATTCTTCCAATACAGTTATCCCGTCGCACAGAACTGGGATGGGTTGAGTTTGCCTTGTCGTAAACCCCAGACAACAGTTAATGACCCTTATGCTCCTGGATTAAGAAAGGGTTAACTTTTTGGTGCTGCAAGGAGCCCAGTGCCCAGGCTTGTCTTAAGTGGGCAGAAATGACAAGCTCTTCAGAGGTAAGTTGAGAGAATAGTTTGCTTAGGAGACGGTGGAGGGAACTGTCTCGCTTTCCCTAGGCAGAAGGATGTGGGGCAGTCTCTGAGGCAAGGGACTAAAAAGACGTATTGATCTACTGAAGGACTGTCTGAGCCTCCACACATTACTTAGAGCCTGAGGCAGACCCAGGAACAAAGGAGAAAAAGACAGTACAAAGGGACTGATCCTGAGCTTCCCCCAGGCTCCTGAGTGGAAATCTCTGCAAATAATAAACCAACTCTGAGAGGGGAGCATACGGGAAAGCTGTGATGCCTTATTCCTGGGAAGCCAATGCACCAACCTCAGGTGCCAAGGGTTTATTGTAAAGAGTAATGGGCAGCCTTTAAAGCACCAACCAGTCTGCAGTCTGAAAATTTTTGCTTGAAATGCAAAGCATCCTATGCTGCAGGCGCAATAGGACAAGTCAGCACACTGCATTGTTAGTTGATTAAAACACTTCCAGCTGGAGTTACTCTAGGCCCAAAGGCCTGTGTGTATATTAGAGGCGCAGTTGTTCCTCTATTAGTTACGGCGAGATCTCATTGAATTGCCACCTATTTTTAACACTGCACTTTTGAGCCACTTGACTTCTGGGTTGCAACTAAAATCTGTTGCAGGGTATTTCTCCTTTAGTCAGGGGCTCTACCTTTAACGTGAATGTGCTAGAAAATAAAAGATCACGTTAAAGTCAATAGTAGAAATCCTTGTTGCTGCAGGGACCCAGTGCAGTCTTGTCTTAAGTGGGCAGAAATGACAAGCTCTTCAGAGTGCGTCCTGTGTGTCCCCCACATGTGCATCCTGTATGTGCTAGTAACGTTGTATAAACATCGTGTCTCTGAAGTTCAGCTGACAGCTCAGGTCCACAGGGGGAAATCCAGTCAGGGGGGCAGGTTGGCTTAGGGGGAAGTCATGTGGGGTCTGGTCAGGGGAAGCGGAGAGAGGCATAGGGGGAGAAGTCAGGGAACCAAGCATTGGATTCACAAGCTGCCTGAAGAAGCAGCTCAGCTCAGGTCGGATAACGTATAAACATCGCGTCTCTGATGTTCAGCTGACAACTCATGTCTGTAGGGGGAAATCCGGGGGGGGGGGGGGGGTTGGCTTGCGGGGGGGTTGTGGGGGGGGTCTGGTCTGGGAACCCAGGTTGGATTCACAAGCCACCTGAAGAAGCAGTTTAGGCCAGATCGGAGGGAGGGCAGGGGAGCAGCTTGGGTCCGGGAGATGGGCACCAGGGGCAGATCAGGTTGAGGGGATGGTGAGGAGCAGCTCGGATTGGGTTGGGGGGCACTTGTGTGTGGGTGGAGGCAGAAGCTTGGGCTGGGGGGAGGGAGAGCAAGGCTGAGGGCGGTTTTAGATGAGACGCAAATGGCGGCTGAGCCCTTTATCAGCCGCCATTGTTGCCGCTCGTCTAAAACCCCGGCGCGCGCGAACGTCGGATCTCTGCCGCGTGAAGCCGGCCCAGCGATCTTGCCCCTGTCAAGGCGGATCGCCGCTGTGCCGGCTTCACGTCACACTTCCGGGTTCTTTGCCCGAGGGCGCACGTGCAGAAGGGCGCGCATGTGCCCAAACACTCCACGCCGTGTCTGATGCTCTTCTGAACATCGGACATGGCGTTAAGAGGAAGGCGGGTGCCCGATGCCGGCACAGAACAATCCTGCTTGTGAACGGGATCATCTAAAACCGCCCTAAGAGTGAGGGCACAGATCAGGGTGTGGGGAGAAGGGGCACTGGGGAGAAGTGGGAACAGCTTGGGGCAGGGGCAGTGGCTCTGGGGGGGGCACTGGGACGCAGATCAGGGTAGGGGAAGCAGCTCAGATTGGGGAGAGGGGGCACTGGGACGCAGGTCAGGTCGGAGGGAGTGAAGCCCTGGCTGATGTGCACTAGAGCAGGGAAGCACCTTGAAAGTTCCTTCAGGCGCTAAGGTGCTTCAGGCACATCAGCCAGGGCTTCACTGGGGCAGGGAAGCGATGCCAGGGGTTAAACCTCCCGCAGGTGGCTGGATCCATCCTGGTGGAACCAGGCACCTGGAGGACCTTTACAGAAGCTTCCCTGCCCCAGTGCAGCCTGGGCGGGATGCGCTGTGGCAGGGAACCAGGGGCAGCGTTTGAAATCTCCCCAAGTCACCTCCATGCCACCTCCGTCCAACTTGACCTGCGCCCCATCGCTGGCTTAGCCCTCTCATTGTGCTTTGCCCTTGCCCTTGTTTCCCTGCCTTAACTCCAGCCCTGCCTCTGTTCTGGCCCTTGGCCCGCCAGTCTTGTCTCTTTCTTTTGCCCTGTGATCCTCTTGCCTGGCCCTGTGTCCCAGACCCCCAATCTTCACACTTTGCTCCAGAACCCCCAGGGGCGTGCACTTGAGTTCTGGGTCCTGACGCTACTTTTCATAAAAACCTAATTCAGGGTTGGGGAAACTCTTCATTGGGCCACTTTGAAAATTAGTACAAACTTTATGGACCACACGGGAGCGGCTTGAAGAGTGCCCTCAAGACAAGGAAAGGGGAGAGGGGGGTCCAGATCATGGATCTGTCCCATGAATCCGTTCCCTGCTTTCATCCCCTCTTTATTCCTCCAGAGCACCCTTCTTCAGTATTTGAAGGTAGGGACTGGATCCATGGGGCCAGGTCCAAGAAATGGAAAGGGGCCAAATAAAAAACAACCACCATGGGCTGGATGTGCCCCCTCCCTGCCTAATTGGTGGTTCTATTGCTTCTCTTGGGAGACTGTTTCATAGCCTGATAGACCTTTGTGCCTTGATGCTTCTCTTCTTAGTTGTTTACATTATTCACATCATTCAAATATTTGAGGTCAGGTATCTGATATCTATCCCATTCTAGGGCTACCATACCTCCCCTTTAACAGGGGACGCTTATGAAAAATACATGAAAAATACATGTTGCAGAGCTGCACTGGAACCAATGCAGCCCTGCAACATGTATTTTTCATAAGCATCCCCTATTAAAGGGGAGGTATGGTAGCTCTACCCTTCCCCAGCCTCCAGCCCAACCCTTCCCTTCCTGAGACCTTTCTTGTTACTCAGCTAAGTTATGCATATTTAGTTCTTCTAATCACTCCTGGTAATCTATCCCTCCAGCCTCCTGATAATTTATCAACACCTTCCAATTTGCCAATATCTCTTGGGTAATGAGATACACAGTGTGGTTTAGGAGATTAATGTCTATAAACTGACTTGCAATTGCTTGATGAAACATTCTGTAAATAGGAATACGGTAATGCTATTTATTTATTTATTTATTTATTTTATTAAAATTTACTACCCCACCCGTCCTGCCACAGGCAGCTCTGGGCGGCTCACAATTATAAATGCCACCTCTTCCAGCTCCACAGTCCTGATCTGATACTAACTCTTGCCAAAACTTACTAGCTTCCATTGGTACATGTGCTACCAACGTTCCCCTCACTTAATTTTTCAAAAAATATTTCTGTGAAGACCTGAACACATGATCGCTTTAAGCTTCATTAGCTCTTCTGTGACTACTGTGATTTATACACGATAGAAGAAGTTAACAGGGGCTTTGGATTAGCGCCTAGGTATGTGACAGTTTCTTCCTCTAGCAACTGCCCTACAAGGCCATTAGCCTTGGTACTACTAACCTCAACAGGGGTTCTTCTATTCATTGCTTAAGTCAGAGCAACTTGTGTCAATGTCAAGGAAACTGAAGATCCAGATCTGTATCTCAATGCCATAGACTGGGTTTCATTGGCAACTATGGTGTATGTGTGTCACATATGACACACGATGGATCACTCTCTGTATGGCCTGTTTTTGTACACTTTCCTTGGAGCATCCAGGATTTTGAGCTAGATGGTATCTGATTTCTCTGATCCAGTATAGCAGTTCTCCAGTTTATGTATATATGTCCAACTCCATGAAATCATTACTACTTATGTCCATAAGCTTTATATGTTTTTAAATTTATGTGAGATACAGGCACCCATGTGCTTCTGAGGGGAAGATAAGTACAATAACTCACTTTCTGGGAAATCCTGTGTAGCCGTTTTCAAAGCTTCAGACTCTGAGGTTGGAGGCCAGATTTAAAGGTGCTGCCTGATGCGCGCTTCTGCAAAGAGAATTTACCTAGGATCGGGGCCGAACTGTAAACTCAAAGACTGTGGAACTTTGGTGCAGCAGGGAGACTGAGATAAAATTCCCCAGAAAGACTCTGGCAGCCATCCAAGTGGGAGAGGCTGCATCTCTGCCACAACATCATTGAGGTGTGACCAATTCCTGCTAACCACTCTCAACTACTGGTAACCAGAGTTTAAGCTCCAACTAGTAGAGGTTTATGGCTCTTTCCTCTTAAGAACTTTATCTAATTTTTGTTTGAAGCTAGTTATGCTGCTGGCTTTCAAAGTCTCCTCTGGCAAAGTGGCAATGAGTTCCACAACTGTATTGTCTGCTGTGTAAAATAGTACTTCCTTTAGGTTGTGTTAAATCTGCTGCCACTTAACTTCAGAGAGTATCTCCTTGTTTCCTTACTTGTAAGAAAGGGCAAACAACAGTTCCCCATTTACTTTCTCCATGCCACTCATGATTTTATAAACTTCTATCATATCCCTCAGTCATCTCTTCTCCAGACTACACAGCCCAACCTGTTGAACGTCTTCTCATATGGAATTTGATCCATTCCTTTTATCCTCCTCCTTGCCCTTCTCTGAACCTTTTCTGGTAGCGGGGATGAACGTCTAAACACCCCCACTCCTGCATGAAATTGTTTCTCCTGGACCTCAGAAATGAGGCTCATGTAAAAATGCCCTGAGTGGTCTACACCCAGATTTGGACCTAGCATTGTGTATGTATAGTGAGGATTATTTTTCCTTTTGTGCATCACCTTGCACTTATCAACATTTGAATTTCATTTGCCATTTATTGCCCATTCTCCTAATCATGCAAGATCCCTCTGTAGTTCCTCAGTCTGCCTGGGCCTTGAGTATTTTGAATAATGTGGTATCATCTGCGAATTTAGCCATCTCACTCTTTACCCCATATTCCAGATCATTAATGAATATGTTATACAGCGCTGGTCCCAGTTCTGTCCCCTGAGGCACCACACTGTCTACCTCTCTCCAACTTGAAAAATGACCATTTATTCCTACCCTTTGTTTCCTATCTTTTAACCAGCTACCAGTCCATGACAGGATTCTTCCTCTTATCTGGTGACTACTTGGTTTGTTCAAAGGGTCTCTGATGAGGCACCTTGTCAGATGCTTTTTGAAAATCAAATATCTCAACCAGATCACCTCTACCCACATACTTGTTGACATTCCCATAACATTCTAATAGTTTAGTTTATTGTAATAATGCATAGCACAAAGCTGTTGGGAAAAAATTGGAACCACCGTCGTATAACAAAGGAACCACCATCTGAATAATCCAATGAAAATAATAAGTTACACAATAAAGAATAATTCATACAGTTTACCCAAGGGAACATATTTCAACCCGGGACCACAAAGTCAGCAGGGATCTTTAATGTCAAAAAACACTGCCGAAGATGGAGTGCTCTGATTAAAAATGTCGCCACTGCCTGCGTGATTTCTGGTTGTGAATCGGATAAAACCAAAAGTAAGAGACCATTCTTGGACCATCCTGGGTACTGTTTCAACAATGAAGACAGGAGTTCTTCACTGGGCTGATCATATAAATGACAGTTAAATAAAAGATGATCAGTAGTCTCAACTGCCTGGCTATCAAATGGGCAGACCCTTTTATCAAAATCCAACCCATATAAACAACCTTCAAAAATCACCGTAGGGAGGGCATTAAAGTGGGCACTCATGAATAAAAATTTCCCACGGCTAGAAATTGTGGATGTCAAATAAGTAGCCATAGATTCCTGAGGCGGGATGATAGTCAGGTAACTAGTCAAATGTGGGGGAAGCCCTAATTTTAGAGACCTCCTCCTGTCTAGCCATGTCCACAAGCCTGAGCAAGAGCTGTGCTTTAACCACACTCGGCTCTTTGCCTGCAAAATAATTTTGCGAGAATCCCAGCTTGGAGAGAGAGAATTCTACGGCACAAATCCAAAGCCCTTTGTGCGAGTCCTCCGACCAGAATTTTACCAGGCCAGAGTCACCCACTCTCAATAATCTGATCCAGAAACTTAATATCAAACCCCAAGCCACCTCAGCCCAACTATGTTGTCCAAATTCGGACCTGACGGCTGCATCCAGAGTTCCTATCGGCACCCTACCCAGCTTTCTAAGAAATTTTGATTGAATCAAATTCAGATTTGTATATGAGGGTAAAAGGGGAATCCAAGGCTCCCGGGAATAATTGTTTGCCCACCGAGCTTATTAAGTCCCATGTGGACAGGTGGGCACCTTTTTTGGCAGCCTTCTTTACTCATCTTGACAAGACCGGGGCCTTTCCTGCTGACTGGGGTAGAGCGGTGGTTATCCCTGTGTTTAAGGGTGGTAACGGGCGAAATCCTGGGAATTATATAGACCAATAAGCCTGTTGAACATTATAGCTAAGCTATATGTGAAGTATCTGCTAACCATTTTGAACAATTGGCTGTTGGATGTCCAAGTTCTGCATAGGGAGCAGGCGGGGTTCCAGGCTAATAGGGCGACCCTGGATCATTGTCTCGTTCTTTTCCATCTGGCAGAGAAATATATTCAGGCCAATTCTAGATTATTTTGTGCGTTTGTGGATCTGAGGACCGCTTTTGATTTGATTCATAGACCCCTTCTTTGGGAAAAATTGGCTAACCTGCAGATTAATCGGAGGCTGCTTATTCTGATTCGCCTACTCCATAGGGATTCCTCACTGGCCATTAGGCTCTCCCAGCGGGGGCAGCTCTTGGCCTGGCTCCCTATTTTCTCAGGAGTCAGGCAGGGCTGTATACTAGCCCCAGCCCTTTTTAACATCTTCCTGAATGACCTGGTTCCAGCCCTGACACGATCTGAATCTTTCCCCCCTAACCTGGCCTCCCGTCATTTGGGCTGTTTGCTTTATGCTGACGACGTGGTAATTCTTTCCCAGACTAGGGTGGGTTTGTGTAGGCAGCTACGTGCCCTCTGTGATTACTGCTCTACGAACAAGCTTGTAATTAACTACAATAAGACCAAAGTCCTGGTGTTTGGAAGGGAGAGAGACATACCACTGGGCTATAAATGTGAACCCAATAGCCCAGGTATCCTCCTATAAATACCTAGGGATTTTGTTCCATTCCTCTCTTAGTTGGACCTCCCATAGAGAGATGGCTGTCAGCAGAACTAAGGCACCGATGGTTGCTCTCTCTCAACTTTTCAAGCACAAAGGACATGGTAGTTTGGGGGTAGCTCTCCAAATAGTGGAAGCCAAAGTCCACGCTCAACTCTTGTATGGAGGGGCTTTATGGGCTGTGGCAGTTTCTCTGGCCCTGAATACTGTGCAGCTTAAAGCCGTCAAAATGCTTTTCCTGGTCCCTAACGGGACTCCGTCAGCGGCATTGAGAGTTGAGTTCGGACAGGTTGCCTGGGGTTGGGTTAACTGGAAACAGGCGGCCCATTTGTGGCTGCGCCTCTACCACGATGCTCATTTAGGGCTTTTGGCCTTTTTACCTCAGGACCCTTTTGTCTCCTCATGGATGAAGCATTTAGTCAGCCAATTGGCAGCATGTGGGCTGCCGGTTGAGCGCCTGAAAACCACCCCGTTGGGCCAAGCGCGTAGGGAGGTATACAGTAGGTTCACTGATATTGCCCGGCAGGAGGACTGGGCAGATGTGGGTTCGTTTGCTTTTTTGGCCCATTATAAGTTCATTATGCCACGGGCCAGTATGAGGGCAGCTTACCTATCTGCCTTACTCTCAAGGAGGCATTTAGCTCTCCTTTTTGGGGCTCGATTTAAATGTGCTCCCTACCTGTGTATTGGAGGGGCGTTATGCTGGTACCCCGTTTAGTTCTAGACTGTGTCCTTTTGACTTTGCTGAAGTAGAGTCAGTCCCCCATAATTTATTCATATGTCATCTATATGATGTCCCTCGCAACCAACTGCTGGACGCTTACATCCAAAGCTTCCCTGGTAGGACTTACTCAGAATTACTCCGTATTTTTCTCTCTGACAGTGCTACGCCCCGTCTGAGGGCTGTCAGCCTTTTTGGTTCAAGCTTTTGACTATCGACGCCGCTTTCTCCATTGTCGGCCCTTGGTCTCTGGTGTTGTGGTCCCTTCTGAGGATGGGGGGGTGGGTTAATGACTTGATCTTTTATGCTTTGGTATATTATCTTATCTTGTTAGCATGTGGCTTTATAACTTTTGTATTTTTGTATTGGTTGTGTGTTACTTACTTTTGTTGTTTTGTACTCATTTGCAAGGACCAACGGTCACGCAATAAAATTGAATTGAATTGATTGGTATATGAGGGTAAAAGGGGAACTCAAAGCTCAGCACCATAAAGATATTGAGCACGCGTCTTACTGCTGAGCACCTTAATGGCAGCTCCGAAAGCGATCCGCCCTGTTGCTCCAAACAGCTTGAGAATGGTAAGGGCAGAGCCCTTAGCTACTGGGAGGGCCTTGGCATGATGGAAAGACCAGCTACCTGAAGCCCGAAAGTGAAGTCCCAGGTATTTAAAGGAATTGACTTGCTGAATGAGTTGATTATCAGTAGACCATTTGTATGTTTTCCGGAAGTGGGAGAACACCATGATCTTAGATTTTACATAATTTATACGTAATTTATTGAGTCTGCAATACTTAGCTAAACATTGCAGTTGTCTATTTAAGCCCACCAGCGTCTGTGACAAAATAACCAAATCGTCAGTGTACAAAAGGCACCCCAAATAATGAGATGCTAATTTGAGTGGGAAAAACTGAGGCTGGGCTAGCTGAGGGACAATGTCATTAATATATATATATATATATATATATATATATATATATATATATATATATATATATATATATATATATATATAAATAAAATAATAGGGGAGCCAGCACGCACCCCTGTCAAACACCCACATAAGTGGGGATTTCTCTAGTTAAATGTCCCTGCCTACCAAGCTTAACAGCCAGGAAAGACTCAGCATGGACTTGCTGTAGCAAAAAAAGGAATCTGCTATCCAAGGATAGCCTCTTCAATTTGTCCCATAAAATTGTCCTATTCACCGTATCAAATGCAGATTTCAGATCTAGCAATGCTGCAAAAAAATTTTCCATTAGCCTTTACATATTTTTCAGTTAGGTGCTATAGGATGAAACAGTGTTCCACAGTAGAACGGCCGTTTCTAAACGCTGCCTGCTCCAGGTACAAAATGTTCGAATCCTCCACCCAGGTATTGAGTTTTGTCAAAAGCCATTTGCCATAGATTTTGCCACAGGTACACAGGAGACTAATAGGCCTGTAGTTGGCCGGGTCCGTTCTAGGTCCGCTCTTGTATATAGGAACCACTACCGCTTTTGACCACTGGGGAGGAACCTGCCCAGAATTGTTAACGGCAGTAAAAAGAGCTGCCAACACAGGCACCCACCATGACCTGAAGTTCTTTATACAGTCAGTTGTGATAAGATCAGGGCCTGGGGCCTTGCACATTCTAATAGATTAGTGAGGCATGACTTCCCTTTGCTAAAGTCATGCTGGTTTTTAGCCATCAAATCATCCTTGTCAGTATTATTATTATTATTATTATTAACAAACATTTATATAGCGCCAGCAGTGTACCTG